>VMDO01018195.1:0-42804 GCA_007922755.1 Pedetes capensis
CTATAAATATGAAAATTAAAACTATGTAATCATCTCAACAGATGGCAAAAAGTCACCTAATAAAATTCATTCCTTATTCCGGATAAATATTACAAATGAACAAAAATGGAAGTGTACTTTCTTAATCTGATTAAATGAAAAACATCTTCACTCCCTTCCTTCTTGCTTTGCTTGGGAAACTGCTTTAATCTGCTATAATGGCTTAGAGAAAACCTGCTCTTATAGATCAGTTTCACTCCATAGTATCTTGCATTCGTTTATTATAGCAGTCTCATGCTAGTGGATTATTCTTGGTGCTATCAGTTTAAAAGCTGTCATCTTCATTACACTGAAAGATCCGGGAACACTTCTTTTATATGTACACAGTTCTCTCCCAGTATCCATGGTGGACTGACTCCAGAATATCTTGCAGATACCAACAACAGAGTATGCAAAAGGAGACACAAAGCTCAAATAAGCACTGCTGGGGAGAAACTAAGGATTTCTGAAATGGAGGGAGGAGATAGAAGAAGCTGCTTACACATTAGTTCATTTATGTGGATTCAGCATTGCACTTAACATGATCCAAAGTCAGGTTAGACTTTTTGAAACCATTTGCAAGTTTGCTCTTAATACTTTTTTTTGTTTGTTTGTTTTGTTGGTCTTGGTGGTCGAACCCAGAGCCTCACACTTGCATGCTTTGTAAGTATTGTACCACTAAGCTGCACCCCCAACCCATTTCTTTACTTTTTGAGACAGTGTCTCACTAAATTGCACAGACTGCCTCTGGTCTCAAACTTGTAATCATCCTGCCTCTGCCTTCTGAGTTGCTGGGATTACAGGCATGCACCACCATGCCAAGTTAGCCATGGTTCTTCAGAGAAGTAAAGACAATAGACTATCTATCTATCTACCTATCTATCTATCTATCTATCTATCTATCCATCTATCTGTATACTTATAAACACATGTGTATATTAGAAAGAAACTTATGTAAGGAATTGGTTTACGCAATTATATAGAGACTGGCAAGCCGCAAGAGTGCAAGACAAAGTAACAAACTAGAGACTCAGGAGAGCTGATGGTGTAGTTTCAACTCAAAGGCTAGTAGGTGTGAGATGCAGGAAAACCCAACGTTCCACCTTAGGTTCAAAAGCAGGAAAAACCTGGTGTCATAGTTCAAGGACAGTCAGGATGACTATCAACTTTTTATTCTACTGAGTTCTTCAATTAATTAGCTAAGGCCAACACACATGAAAGAGGGCAATATGCTTGACTCACTCTGAGTTAATCTCATCCAAATATCCAGGCACCCAATGGCCCAATCAGGTTGCACATCAAAGTAAAATCATGTGCTCTTTTCAGGAAGTATTTCTCCTGTAATGGAAAGTCTATGAGTCATAGCAAAGAGTATACCACAGAAATTGGAACAATATTGTAGTAGTTACTGCCTGGAAAATATTACTCAAGATCTACTTGTATGTCCTTTAAATTTACTGGTTGTGAGACCAAAATCAGCATGCCAAACATGATCAGTACATCTAAGGCATTGTAAAATGCCACCAGACTCAAGGTATTTAGTTATAGAACTTGAACAATTAAAGGTGAGCACTTCTGGCATACTTGTTAGACTGAATAAATTCAAGAAACAACACATATTGAACAGATCCTCACCACCTATAAATATTAAACAATCTTTCATTTGGTTTCACCCAGATCTGGGTTTTTAAAATATAGGTGTTATTATTCACGATAAACATTTATAATATGTAATATACAGGAAAAAAATGAATGAGGAAAAGATAAATTACATTTAATTCAAACTGATTAAGTGTCTCTGGAGACCTGGACATGGTGGTGAAAATTCTAATCCCAGTAACTCAGGAGGCAGAGTGAGGCAAGTTTAAGGTCAGAGAAAGCCTGCATAACTTAGTTAGTGAGACCTTGTCCCAAAATGAAAAAAGAAATTAAAAATGGGATGGGAGTGCAGCCCAGTGGTAGAGCATCTGCAAAGTATATGCAAGGTCCTAGGTCCAACACCAAAGAACATGAGAAATAAAGTCTCTCTGGAAAACATCTTCTGATCTCTAAACCAAAGTTTACTATCTTAACCTCTGACTTATATTACAGAATAGTAGTGAGTTTCCATGGAAATAAAATATTCCACATTGTATAAATAGCAGTATGATTACAAGGTGGTATTATGTTTAATTCAAAATTTAAAAGATTCTATTCTTCTGATGCTCTCAGTTCATTATTTCTTGAAATGGATTATTCACTAATTTAGCATATATATGGAACATTTATTTACTACATGTCAGCTGTAGAACACACTTGAAATTTGTCTTAGTATGAAAATTATGTTTAATAAATAATTATGAGTATGTTCAGTACAATAAAGAAGTTCGGGTACTGTAGAATATTTTTCAGAGGGACGGTGGGGTCATTTATTCCAGATGAAGGGAGAATTTGGTAGAAAATGAGGCAATATAACTTTCAGAAGAATGAAAAACTTTGATTGTAGTTATAGAGAAAAAGAAAACAATAAGATGGCAGACAGATGTTTAAAAATCAAAATAATTAAATTATTGAGGATCCATTTGATTTTGGTAACTATTAATTCATAATTAGATTAACCCATTTTTAGGTTCTTGATTTCTATAGAACCAATCTGCACAGTTTTAGGAAATCGATTTCAATAGGCTGGGCAGACTGTCTCACTCTGGGGGGGTTTTTAAGGTGTCAAAGTTAGTACTTACAGGGGAGTAATGAGGAAGTAGATGAGCTGAAGCTATGCTGTGTAGAGATGACTGTGTCAGTTGCTTCAGAGTTTTTTTTTTGTGTTGTGTTGTTATTTTTTATTTCTTACTTATTACTCTGGGATGGGATTTAGCTCAGTGGGTAGAGCGCTGCGCTGCAGTCTCTGAGGCCCCGAGTTCAATTCCCAGCACCCCAAAAATGGGAGAAGAGACTGGCAATCCACTCCCAAGGCAATCCTGAAGCGCTCAGCCATTGAAAACCCTATGAGGGTTGCTATGAGTCGGATACGGCACCTAACAACAACAACAACAACTTATTACTCTATATTATATATTCTACTTATATACTCTATACTGCAGATATTATTACCCAAATGTCAGATATGATGCAATTGAGATTCAGTAGAGCTAAACAACTTTCCCAAGATCATAAGTGACAACAACCAGGAACAGGCCCAAGTAAATCAAGGTCCCAAGTCCAAATAGTTCTTTTTTCAGTACGCTCTCTCTATATAAGGACCACGCTTTGCATTATTCCACAAAGAGTAAAATTCTAATATGACTTTGCACAGAAGGTGGCAACAGTACTTGCCTTCCAAAATTTTCCTTAAAGAGCAGGGCTACACTTCTTTGAAGATTTCAACAAATGTTTGGTTGATGCCTGCAGTGCTGTTTCATGCAGTATTGGAAAGGTGACCTCCCCATGGGAGGTTTGAAGACAGGCATTTCCCAACATTAACCTCTACACTGAAAGCTCCTTGAAACAGTTCCTGTAGAGCACCAGATTCTGAGCATGACCGTATTTTGATAGAACTGCCAGGAGACATTAGCTATAAAACACTTGTCAGGATTGACCTACTGACCTGATTAGTGGCTTGGCTCAAAATTATCCATCTGGAAGCTGAAGTGTGTCTGCCAAATACAATGGTCAGTGTTTTGGCAGGGCTGAAATTGAGTTATTCTTCCTAATGATGCCTTGCTAACAGGTTCATTTACCTCCTAGGACCACTACTTGAATGTTATAGTAATGTCATGCTCAGTGGGGTAGAAAATACATAGGTTTTGGAGCTACACACTCCAGAGCTTGAATTGCTTCGACCATTTAATAGTTTGTCAATTGCAGTGCCACCTTCAGGTTCAGATTCTTTAACTCTCTGAAATGAGGACAATGATTTGCCTAGTTGAGCTATTTAGAGCATTAGAAATAGTGCCCTGTGTGTAAGTAGAAGTATTTGTTGAGTTTTCATTGTTTTTACCATCATATTGAGTGTTGTTCAAAAAAGATCTTAGTTCACTGGGAAAAGACTACCTTACTTAGATATAATTATTATACCAATTTTAACGATACAGAAACAAAGCTCAAAGAGATAGAACTCCTTACTTTCTCTGACAATCTAAGAAGGATGAGGAATACAATTTGGTGTTAGCAGATTGACCCCTGAATTTCTAAGATTCAAAACAAGGTAAAATTACCTCCTGGTGCCATTGTTGAAATTTATTGCATTCTATTTTAGGGTATTGGCTGGTGATCACCCACCAAAATTTCAAATGAAGTGGATAAAAGCATCAGAAAGTTGACCAAGAGGTAGTTCCTATCATGTAAGTTAGTATCAACTACTTGTAAGATTAACTGATTTACTGTTGTCTTCAGCCTTCCTCAGTTGTTCTGAGCTTCCTCTTTTCTTTTTTCTTGTACTAAGAGTTGAACCCAGGCCCTCATGCATGCTAGGCAAGCACTTGAGTTCCACACCAAGTCTCTTTTTTATCAATTACTTTGAGACAGGATCTTGCTAAGTTATGCAGGCTGCCTCTAGCCTCAAATTTGCAACTCTCCTGCTTCAGTCTCCCAAGTGAGTGGGACTATAAGCCTATGGCACAGAACACAGCATTCTGGGCTTCTTGTAGGAAGTGTGCTGGTGGAATCATTGGAGCCCAAAGCCATGATCATTCACTAAGTGTTTTGCAGAAGAAGTCTCTATTGACTTATTATCCCTAGCATGTGTCCATTTGATGATAAATGAATAAATATGAGAAATTTTGCTTAAATAAAAATTGCTGAAACTGTATTTTCTAGACACATTTCATTGGTTGGTTGGCTGTGCGTGTGTGTGTGTGTGTGTGTGTGTGTGTGTGTGTAGTTTTCGGTGTGTGTGTGTGTGTGTGTGTGTGTGTGTGTGTGTTGTTTTTAGTTTTTCTGGTAAGGGAATCTTCCTGCCCTGATTTGTTCTTTGAAAATTTATTGTAAAAAGATTATGGTTAGGAGAAGCAGAGTCAAAAACATGGATAAAATGAATGAATGATATAGCATATTTCCAAATTCACTGAAAGAAGCACCAAAACATTAGAAGATCATGGACCAGAGGTGTTCTCAAACCTATTACAAAGAAATCTCAAATCTAATCTGGGTGTGGTAGTACACACTTGTGATCCCAACACTCAGAAGCCTGAAGCAGGGTGATTGTGTGTTCTAGCCTAAGGTATGTAGCAAAACCTTGTCTCATACGAAGAAAAATGTCAAATCTAAACTCATTCATAAATGTGTCAATGGTTTGATCTAACACAATTCTAATTTGAGTTAAGTTTTTCCATTAAAAATCAGGTGTATGCTCCTCCATTATGAAAGAAAGCATCACTGTCAGCTTTTCAGTTGTGATTGTCAAATGAATACTGCCCAACTCTGAAATACATATACTCTTCCTATAACTTGATGTATAATTTTGAATGAACTACTTATCTTCAAGAAATTGGGAATTAAGGATTTAGGTTGATTGAAGGAAGAAAGTTAGAAAAGAAAAAGTATTTTGAGGATTTGAAACTCAAGTCTCAGCTCTCTTAATTACTACATGTATCCTCATCTATGAATAAAAAAAAAGTTTTGTAGTTTGACATGGAAGTGAATTTATATTAGACATGCAAAGTTTTAACAAAACATAAGTGCAGATAGCTCTTGACTTACAATAGTTCTACTTAGGAAGTTTCTAGTTTATAATGGTGCATAAGTGATAGTCATGTAGTAAAAATCGTACATCAAATTCAGAATTTTGGTCTTTCCTAGGCTAGAGATACACAGGATGATACTTTCTTATGATTCTCAGCAGTGATTCTCAGCAGTGGCTGAGAACTGTTAGCTCCCAGTCAGCCAAGTAACCATGAGAAAAACAACTAGTACACTACAGGATACTAATAGTACAGTATATTATGCAGCTATTCTGTGACATTTGGTAAGGGCTCTGGTTTGGATGTGAAATGTTCCTTCAAAGTATCATGCAATGAAGACTTCTCCTAGCTGGTGGAGCCAATCATTTAGAAGTGGCTGGATTATGAAAGCTGTGACCAAATCACTGGATTAATCCACTGAGGGATTCATAATTTTATGGCATTATTGGGAGGTGATGGACATTTCCAGAGGTAGGGTCTAGTTGGAGGAAGTGGGTTACTAGGGCATGGCATTGGAGGCTGTAGCTTGTCCTGAGTCCCTCACTATTTCTGCCCTCTGGCCACCATGAAGTGAGCAATGTTGCCTTGCCACGCCCTCACGCTGCCATGGTGTTCTGCCTCACCCTAAATCATAGATATGGAGCCAGCCCCTCAGGGGCTGAAACCTCTCAAACCATAAGCCAAAACAGACCTTTTCAAGTTTAAGCTATTTTTCTCAGGTATTTGTTGCAACAAAGACAAGTGTGACTAATACAGTGTGTGTTTGCAGTCATAGCACCCAGACATCCAATCCCATCTGATCTCAGAAGCTATTAGGGTCAGCCTCGTTAGTCCTTGGACAGGAGAACTCCTGGGAATACCATGTGCTCTAGGCTAGGGAGAAGGACCTGGCAACCCACTCCTGAAACAATCAGGCACTGAAAACCCTACGACTAGCAGAGAGGCACTGAAAATAGTGCTGTGCTGGGCCTGGCACAATGTCAGGGAATATTTCCTCTGTTGTACATAGGGTTGCTATGAGTTGGACCCAACACAATGGTACCTAAAAATAACAATACAGGATATTAGGTGTTTTAAATGAACTTATGACTAACAATGTTTTCAACTTAACAAGGGGTTTATTGTGACATAAGTCCATTGTAAGTCAAGGTTGTTGTTTGTTGTTAGTTATATCAGATTCATAGCAACCCTCATAGGGTTTTCTTCCTTTCTTTCTTTTTTTGCAGTACTGGGGGTTGAACCCAAGTTCTCACACTTGCATGCTGTGCAAGTGCTGTTCAAATGAGCTGCACCCCCAGCCCAATTTTATTTTTTATTTATTTTTTACTTTTTGAGACAGGGTTTCTCTAATTTACTCAGATGGCCTCTAATCTGGAGCTGATGATCCTCCTGCCTCTGCCTCCAGAGCTGCTGGGATTACAGGTGTGCACCACCATGCCCAGCCCTCATACGGTTTTCAACTGCTGATTGTTTTGGGATTGTTTTTCCAGTGGACTGCCACATCCTTCTCCCATTTTTGTGTTGGGGATTAAACTGGAGTCCTCATAGAGTATAGATTGAGCACTCTACCAACTGAGCTAGACCCAGCCCATTGGGGTCCAACTCATAGTGACCCTATGTACAACAGAATGAAACACTTCCCAATTCTGTGCTATGCCCAGCATTATGTCAGTGCTTCACTGCTATTCATAAGATTTTCAATGGCTGATTATTTTGGGATTGGTTTTGGGAGTGGATTTCCTTGTTTTTCTCACATTTTTGTGGTGCTTGGGATAGAGCCCCAGGCCTCAGAGAGCACAGACCAGCACTCTATCAACTAAATGAAGCCCCAGTCCAAAGGTTGTTGTTAGGTGTTGTCTAGTCAAGTCCAACTCATAGTGACCCTATGTACAATAGAACAAAACACTACCAGACACTGTGCCATACCCAGCACTATGTCTGACAATGCTTCTCTGCTATTCATAGGGCTTTTGATGTGTAATTGTTTCAGGAATGAGCTTCCAGGTCCTTCTCCCAAGCTTACAACACCTGGAATTCCCAGGAGGTCTCCCATCCAAGCACTAACCAGGTCCAACCAAGTTTGGCTTCCAGGTTCAAAAGAGATTGGGTGCCAGGGTTATATAGCTATAGACATTGTAAGTCAAGGGGAACCTACAATTAGTAAATGCCATTTCTTTTTCAACATACCATCCTCCAAAGTTTCACAAATTTGTAATTCTAAATCTGAGAGACAAGAAAACTTGTTTTTCAGGGGAAAGTCACTTAAGCTCCCTGATTCCACATTCAACACAAAAATAAGGAAATGAGATAGTGAAAGAGGTTTTAATCCCTCTTGTTGGCTGGTAATTTCCTTCTGGAACATTCTGTTAGGAATAATTCTAAGGCTATGTGAATACTCTGTTTTTTTAATACATTATGTTTAAGTCTGCCAAGATACAGACAAGCCACATATGTTCTATCCTGGAAAAGATGATTCACGATATTATCTCCAGAAAAATCCAGGGTTATGGAATTAGCTGAAGCTTGCATTGGAAAATCCATTTACAAAGAAAAATGATGAAGCCTGCAGCCATACCACTGTGTCATCGATCCCATCAGATCTCAGAAACTAAGCAGGCTCGAGCCTGGTTAGTACTTGGTTGGGAGACTGCCTGGGAGAAGCAGGTGCTGTAGGCTTGGGAGAAGAACCCAGCAGCCCACTGCCCAAACAATCAGCCATTGAAAAACCCCATGAATAGTAAGAGAAGTACTGACATAGTACCAGGCATGGCATAGTGTCAGGTAGTGTTTCGTTCTGATGTATATAAAGTCGTTGTGACTTGGACCCGATCTTAAGGCACCTAACAACAACATACATCACATTTGAAATCCATCAAGATGTATATGCAGATAAACAAACTAAAAATGTAGAGAAGTTTAGAGAAATCTAAAGAAGTATCTTAGTTTTAAAAGAGAGGAAAAAGCAAATGCAAAACAAGTCCCAGACCCCAAAGGAGAATAAAACCTTCAAAAGTGATTAAAACCTAGACAGTGACTCTCTACCAAGAAACTGGTTCTTTTCCTAAACTATTTCAACTTCACCACATCCAAGCAGTATATTGATAATTTTATTACAGCATGGATGAAGGGTGAATGTGTTGAGAACTTCTGTTGTTGTTGCTAGGTGCCATCCAGTCAGGTCTGACACATAGTGACCTTATGTACAGCAGAATGAAACACTCCCTGATTCTGTGCCAGGCACAGGATCTTATTTATGTTTAAGGCCATTGTTGCAGACAATATGTCAAGCCATTCGGTGGAGGGTTTTCATTTTTTTTTCATTGACCTAACACCCTCTCAAACATGATGTCCTTCTCCAGGGATTGGTCCCTCATGACTATATGTCCAAAATAAGCGAGACACAGTCTAGCTATCTTTGCTTCCAAGAAGCACTCTGGTTGCACTTCTTCTAGGATAGATCTGTTGGTTCTTTTGGCAATCCATGGTATATTCAATAATCGCCTCCAGCACCATAATTCAAAATCACCCATTCTTCTCATGTCTTCCTTGTTCAATGTCCAGCTTTCACTACCATATGATGCAAGTGAAAATACTATTGCAAGAGTCAGGCGTATCTTCATCTTGAATGTGACATCTTCACTTTTCAATAATTTTAAGAGATCTTTTGCCACATCTCTTCCCAAAGCAATACATCTTATGATTTCTTCACTGCTGCTTCCATGGGTGTTGATTGTAGAACCAAGCAATGCAAAATCATGGACAACCTCAGTCTTTTCTCCATCCATTGTGAAGTCGCACACTGACCGAGTTGTAAGGATTTTTGTTTTATTGATGTTGAATCTCAATCCATACTGAAGGCTATACTCTTTGTGGCTTAACTAAATTTAATTCTCAGGGCTTATCACACTGGAATAGACTAAAGGCAAAGCAAAAAGAAGAAGTGTAGAAGTCAAATTAATTTCAACTTTGCCTTAAAGTATGACTGTAAGGAAACTCAGCAAAAACCAAACTATAATAACAACTCAACACATTGTGTAATAAAGTGAGGA
The DNA here is from genome assembly GCA_007922755.1 of Pedetes capensis. Classification (NCBI taxonomy): domain Eukaryota; kingdom Metazoa; phylum Chordata; class Mammalia; order Rodentia; family Pedetidae; genus Pedetes; species Pedetes capensis. Next base: position 9,725 of record VMDO01018195.1, read on the forward strand.
TATGCTAAAGAGGAGAAGCTGGAATAGAATGGTGCATGACTATTAATGTTTTATGGCTATAGGAAGAAATTTCATTTTGGAGGATACCTATGCAATGATTGAGACTCTGCATTTCAAATAATTCATTGGAGGATATTGGGATAGTGGCAATTATCAAAGCAAAGAAAACACATTTAGACATTTTATGGTTTCTGGACAATTAACTGACACACAGATGCATCAATAATTATTATAGTAAATACACTTTTCAGCTTATCACCTGGCCTTATCATTTGCCTGGTACTGTGTATAGTCTGTTGAATGCCCTAGATTCAGGTGCAAGGAAATTGACCAAAATCATGGTTCTCAAATATAAAGGAAGCTTGATCTCATATATCAGAAAGATGTCCTGTTATATTTAGGAAAATATTATCAAAATGGCTTGCTTAAAATCTGAATCTGCAGAATATAAAATGGTGATCTTTGTATTAGTCCACAGCTTAGTTATAGGATTGAGTCCTGACTCAGTCTACACTGATGGCTTAAGAGCCCTGGCAGGAAGGAGAGGCAGAATTCAAGGGTATGGAATCAGGAGATATTGCCCACCAGTGGTATGTTTATTACTGTATTGTGAAATAGTTATTACTCATTGTTGCTATAAGAAATTGCACATAATGCAATGTTTCTGAGTTTTGAGGTTTAATTAGAAACTGCTTCTGTAATAGTGTATGAAATGAATTTTATGTTCACATAAGGATCTGAAATAATAAGTAATCATCCAAGAAATTGAATTTTCCATGACAAAATAAAAATGATCATTTAAGTTATAATACGGACTTTAGATCTAGATTAAACTTAGAGACAGTTTTTTTTTTTTCTTTCAACTCTATCATTTCACAGTTAAACATCCATGGAATAGAGAAGGCAAAGAGTTTAGTGAAGGTCACACAATTACTTGGTGGTTCAAGGATCTTATTCTCCTGGTTTAAATTTTTTCAATCATATACCATTAAATTTGTCAAGAACATCATTATTTCAGCACCTCCCCAAATAAGTCTTCTTTATTTCTCCATTTCCCTTTTTCCCTGTAATGTTCACTTGAATATATTGTTCAGAAACTATCCGAATAGTGTCTCATTGATGAGAATTTCCTGCCCTTTTGTCTTGACAATATTAACAACATGAAAACAGGAGTAGCTAATTTCTCTTTTTCTCTTCAGTCAGTGAAGGCATTTTTATCACTAAGGAGAAGATGGCTTTCACAAGAAAAATGGGGTACTTCCCTAAGAATATGGTAAAATCAATCTTAGACAGAAAAAGAACAATATTTAGAACTGTAACATATCTGCAAAATCAATTTTCCCTGACATGTAACCCTAATCATATAATTTGCCTAGTCCACAACTTTCAACATCTTCTAATTGCCAAATAAATTGTCATAATTTATCATCCTACTCCCCAAGAGCACCCCAACATTGTTCCATCTATCTTTGAACCATTCCTTCAATTCTTTCTTATAGTACCAGAATTTATACTATGACTCGACTAAATGGTATTCAAATTTGTTGCTCCTAACATTCACTTGTACACTTTGAAGATTGTAAGTAATACATGGAGAAATGGAACTGGTGATTCTGCCGCATTTTATATCTCATTGTAAATTAACACAGAAATATCTTAGTTTATTAGATGTTACTGGATGTTAGGTGCCATCAGCTGCATCCAACTCATAACAATTCTCATAGAGTTTTCAATGGCTGATTGCTTTGGGATTTATTTTCTGCTTGCCCAGGGATAGATTATCAGGGCTGAGATTTAGCTCAGTTGGTAGAGTGCTGCTCTGCAGTCTCTGAGATCCCAGGTTGGATTCCAAGCACTGCAAAAATGGGAGAAAGGTGTGGCAATCCACTACTGAAGCAATCACAAAACAACTAGCCATAGAAAACCCTATGAGAGTCACCATGAATCTCTACAGCACCTAACAACAACAAAGGATAGATTACATCTATTTGAACAGTTAGAGCTTCTCCTCTATTCTTGAATTACGGTTTCATTGATTATAAAGTTTACTTTAGTGTATTTTCTTTCACTATTTTAAATTTTGCTGTTACCCAGTTGCTGCTGAGAAATTTATTCAAGTTCTTAGCCAGGCGTGGTGGCACATCCCTGTAATCCCAGCGGCTCAGGAGGCAGAGGCAGGAGGATCACAAGTTGGAGACCAGAAGCAGTCTGTGTAACTTAGTGAGACCTTGTCTCAAAAAGTAAAAAAATGGGCTGAGGGTGCAGCTCAGTGGTCCAGCACTTGCAGAACATGCAAGCACGAGGCCCTGGGTTCAACCTCCAGTATCGGGGAAAAATAAAAGAAATTTATTCAAATTCTTGTACTCATTCCTTGATTGGTAAGTTGTTACCCACTCTTCTTCTATTGTGAGATTTCAAAGATGTTTTGGTGACTTTGGTGATCTGCAGTTTGAACATAATACACCGTATGTATATATTGTTGTTGATGTTGAGTATTTATTTCGCTTGGTGTTTTCTTGTTGTTGTTGTTGTTAGGTGCTGTCCAGTCGGTATCCGACTCATAGTGACCCTCATATGGTTTTTCAATGGCTGACTGTTTCAGGATTGCCTTGGGAGTGGATTGCCAGGTCCTTCTCCCATTTTTGCGGTGCTGGGATTTGAACTCAGAACTTCAGAGACTGCAGCACAGCATTCTACCAACTGAGCTAAATCCCAGCCCGGTGTTTTCTTAGGTTCCTGAATATGTGATTTAGGATATTCATTAACTTTTGAAGTTCTCAGCCATATATTCCTCTGCTCCATTTTTTCTTTTATTAGTATTCCAAATAAATGTACATTATAATAATAATATGTTATATTACTATTTAATAATTGTTCCATAGGTTTTGGTGGATTTTTTGATGCTTATTTTGCTTATTTTTCATTCTTTTTTTTTCCATTGTGTTTCAGTTTGGGGCCTTGATCTATCTTCAAACTCACCAATTTGCTTCTTGTCCAGTCTTTTTATAAACCCTTTAAATACATTCTTCATTGCCATTAGAGTGCCTTTGATTTCTATCATTTCATTTTGACTATTATTTTAGAGTTTCTATCCTTCTACTTATAACCATCTCTTCTTGTATGCTGCCTACTTTTCCATTAGAGCCCTTAACACATTAATCATAGTTACTTAAAATTTCCTGTCTGATAATTCCAAGTCTGTCCTTTCTGAATTTGAATCTGATGCTTGTTTTATGGATTCAGACTATTTTTATTGTTTTTGGGGGATGCCTTGCAATTATTTTTATTATTATTATTATCTTTTTGGTGTAAAAAAATATACACAGTGCACCGGGTAATGGTAACTAAGGCCAATAGTTCACTCGTTTGAGAATTCATTTTATTGTGGCTGGTAGTGGTATAGCTTTAACGTGTGTTGTAACTGCAGGTCCTAAAGGCTTCAGAGTGTTCTAATGTCCTTGTTTCTGTTTCCCCTCTTGACTTGAGTCTCCCATAAGTAACTCTTCTCAGGAACAAACTATGTTTGCAGGTTTTTCAGTTGCATTCCATTTTATTATAGAGCATTTCAGCTGGTAGAGTAGTAAGTTGTAGAGAAGGGGCATTACAGATTCTTTCATCTGTAATCATGATATCAAGTGTCAATATTTTACTATCCTGTATCTCTGGGCTATGATATGCATAGTGTTTCTTAGTTTTGTGTTCTCCTTAGGTGAGAGAAGAAGGCTGAAGGTGGCTGGACTTGGAAATTTTCCCCTCTCTGACATTAAATAAAAGCATGAGTGAACTCTATTCCCTTGGAAAGGAAGTCTCAGTTCAAAGACTACTCTAAACCAGCTGCCTTCGTACATACCTGTAATCCCAGTAACTCAGGAGGCAGAGATAGGAGGATGGGAATTTCAAGGCAAGAGGCAACCTGTGCAATTTAGCAAGATCTTGTCTCAAGATAAAAAATGAAAAAAGGGCTGGGGGTGTGGCTCAGTGGTGGAGTGCTTGCCCTACCATGCACAAAGCCCTGAGTTCCATCCTCAAAGCCACACGTACACACACACAAAAGAAAAACCTCTAGAAGTATTTAATGTTGATTATTCTCCTCTTTCACTTGCCAGACCAGGAGAGAACCTCACAGATCCTTACCATGACAACCTCCTGGAATTTCTGGACGTGAGCCCCTGAGAAGCATGGGCATCCCTCAAAGACTGCTCAAACCCCAATAATTTCTCACTCTCATGCCACTCCACACTCAGGTTCCAACAATTTGTCAAAATTACCATTATGTCTATCAGCTTATTGTTCGAGCATCTTCTCCTCCAGGTAAGCAGATCTGCACAATGACTCTATATTTACCTGCTGCTCCAGATTTGCATGACAGTTTGCTTTCAGAATTCAGTTGGCTGATGAATCTAGGGAAAGTTTTTTATTTCTTATTTCTTCAACTCTTTCTGGATTTTAGGACAAGAATGACAACTTCCAAGATTTGTTTTTAATGACAAAGTTAAAACCAAAAGCCTACATACATCTTGTGTATGTATACGTGCATATGCGTGTGTGTGTGTGTGTGTGCATTTTGTTGTTGTTGTTGTTAGGTGCTGTCAAGTAGGGTCTGACTTTTAGTGATTCTATGTATAACAGAATGAAACACTACCTGACACTGTCCCATACCTGGCACTATGTCAGCATGTCTCTGCTACTCATATGATTTTCAATGGATGATTGTTTATGGGGAGTGGGCTGCCAGGTCCTTCTCCCTGGCCTGCAGGTATTCCCAGACGATCTCCCATCCAAGGACTAATCAGGCTGAACTGCTTAGCTTCCAAGATCAGACAAGATTGCATGCCAGGGTGGTATGGCTTAAAGCAAAGTGGTGTAGGCCAGGCTGGCCTCAAACTCGTGATCATCCTGTGTCATCCTCTTCAGCAAATTGAATACCAGCGTGCTCCACTATGGCCAGCATACACATTTAATATATGTCATTTTTTTAACTTATTCAGCAGATATGAGTATCAGGTAACAAACTTTGTTTTTTCCAAAATTTAACTATAAGTTTAATTACAATTCTATTATTAAGCATATTTTTTAGGATGTGAGTGGTAAGCTCACTTAATTCAGAAAATGTATACGTCTTGCTCTGTATTTTAATTTGAGTCCCAAGAAATTGTTGATAGTCTGTCCTTTGTAGTGTAGGTAAAGAGTCATTTGGGCCTTGGTTGTTGTCACATACCCTATAGTATTTACAGTGGCATAATCTCATCTTGTTGTTGCCCTTAGATATCATCAAGTCAGGTCCTACTCATACTAAACCTGTTTACAATAGGACAAAACACTCCCTGACACTGTGCCATACCCAACACCATGTCAGGGCTTCTCTGTTTTTCATAGAGTTTCCAATGGCTGATTGTTTTGGGACTGTTTTCAGGATTGGGCTGCCAAATCCTTCTCCCATATTTGTGGTGTTGGGGATTGAGTCCACGGCCTCAGAGAGTGCAGAACAGCACTCTACCAACTGAACAGGTGTCTATTTATTGACTCATGCTACTTCCTCCCAGTACCAATGATGTGAGCTCACCAGCTTTGCTGGCTTCCTCTGCCAATTCTTCTCACATCTTGAACACATCAAAAATGATATGATGCTTTCTGTATTGTACGCACATTCTTTGTAAGGGAGTATCAGGCTCATATTTGTAGATATCCTATACAGCAATTTTACACTATTTTTTCTAGTTCACAAAAGAGATCTGTAAGGATCAATCTGGAAGCAGCTCAAGGTTTCCTTTCCTCTCAAATCCTCAAATCTATCTGAGCATCTACCAATTCTTCTCCTCCAGATCCAACTTTAGAAATAACCTCTGCTCATGGCTATGCCAGAATCCAGTATCTCATTTCTTCCCTCTGATGTCTTCTCTACTTACATGTTACAAACGTTGGCTGTTCATTGGTATGGGAAATTCACTCTAAATGACCATGTATGCTTGAAAATCTACTGTTTATGGTATAGATATTCTGCCAGGACTTTTTAGTCTGAATATTATTTAAGTGCAGAACGTCTGATCCTTGCAATGTCTTTATATTCACACATCCAGGATCAAGTTCTGGCTTGCATCTGTTCTTGGTAACAATAATGTGTTATTAAAGTGTACATGATATATACCTTGTAGTGGAAAAGGAGAGAGGCATATGGGGAAGAAAGCATTGTTTGGACAGGCAACTCTTTATCTATGACATAACAAAATCATATACATATATACAAATACATATATAATAGTTATGATCACATGAACATAAAAATTGTATACATAGTTTTATGATTGAATAAAATGGTTATACAGCATTAAAGTAAAATATACTATTTTTACATAATTTTCTTTTACTTATTTTTGGGAATATTGATCTGGAATTATTAGTGAATGAGATCATGTCCATTCTTAAAGTAAAATCTAATGACAAACCCTATAGTTTTATATTAATGTAACTAGGAAAATGTCAGTCAGTAAACTGTGCTCACAGTAAACAGAAAGTTTTGAGAGGTTATTTGAGTAGTTAACACCATAAGTTTTAGCCCTATCTGTTGTTTAACAGTTGTTCTGATACCGCATTGTATTAAATATTGAAAAGGGTGTGCTCAACTGATATCCAATGAGTACAAGGTTTCTACTTAGTGCAATTTAATTCTACAACTATATAGATGCTGTATTTAGAGTATGTAAATAATTTTCCCAAAGTCACTCATATTATCAGTTATGCAATGCACATTTGAATCTTGTATATAGTATCAACTATGAAGCTGTTATTTTACCTTTTTCTATAATTATATAGACACATAATTGACTTGGCCCACTGTGTGAAGCACTGAAGATAGAAAGATAAAACTCAAGGATTGAAATATAGCAAGAAATCATAGCATGTTAGTTCCTGTCATCTCAAAGACCTTTGTCCTTAATGACCAAAATTCAAACAAATTTAAAATAACAAATTATAAAATAGAACAAATATTGCTATAAATCAATTAAGACCAATTCTGTACAAGTATCCTCTCTGCCTCTCTTGCTTTATTCCCCCTGTTTTCCTCTAATACATTATTATTGATTTTTCAATGGAGCATTCAGTATTCATAATAGCTTTTTGTCTTTTATCAGTGCATGGAGAGAAATTAGTGGCACTGTTTTTAAAGGAGGAAACTTGCAATCAGTTTATTTTAGAAATGTTACCATAAACGATTTATTTTCTGCTTGTCACTGCTCTGGGGTGGAGAGAAACACAATTAGTGAAAAGAGGAGTCTGTGTAGCAAGCTTTTTCACACTTTACAAATGGTTACAAAGTGATAATTAACAATGTGCTAAATACTAGGTGATAATGCTCCGCAGAAAAAGGTGAAAATTAATTGTCTGAGATATGATATCACTGGGATGGTTCATTTCCCTAAAAGCAATTGAAGCAGACAAAATTGACAATCTCTAGTTTTGGGGAAGATAATACACTATCATCAACTCAATTGAATTGAACCACTCCTAGTCATTACCATCATCTTTCATTCATGTTTCTGTTCATTCAACAAACATTTATTGAATATCAATGTTGTGCCTGGCGTAGTGATAGATGCTGAGGATAAAGCAGGAAAAAAAAAAACAGACACATAGTCTCTGCTTCCCTGGGAAATTTTCTACATCAATTGCTGTCACGATCCATGTCATTACTGTTATCTTCAATATCACTATGATCATCATAATCCTATCACATCATTATCATCAGCAGCACCATTGATTCCAGGGAGAAATTCTGTACTAATAGGGAAAGTACAAGAAGGAGAAAAATCAGAAGACTATTAAATCTGATATAGCATCCTTATTCTTTTCATAGTCATTCATATCATTACAGTACAAGTTTAGAATCTTCTCAAAGACATCTTCTCTTACCACACCTTTAAAGTAAAACATACCCCTTAATTACTCCTTGTCATGAGATTAAGGAATATGTTGGACACTCAAAGCGTAGTTTCAGAATGAATGCAGGGAATGAATAATGGAGACCTTTTATCTCTGACCATGTCTCTAATAACTACTGTAACACACGTGGCCGGACATAGTCACCAGAGGCACCAGCTCATGAACACAAGAACAATTTCCAATGTTTTTTCTGCAACCAGCTGCTTTGTTCACCACTGTCAACATCCTTTTTGCAAATTTTTACTTGAAACTCTCTCCTGTTTCTGACTGGCTATCTTACTCCAAGTAAGCTTGCCCTGGTGGTATTAACCTGCTATTACTACCCATCCAGGTGTTAACAGCAATGGCTCAATTTGTCAGTCCTGGGTTCCTACCTGTTAGATATGAGAAATTGAACAAAATCATCCATAGTACAGAAGATAATTATGAAGTTATACCTGTATGATAATACTAGGGATTGATAAAGTGAAATAAATCCAAAATACAAGATAGAACATTACAATTTACTGAAGGAAAGGAAATGAAAATCACATTTGCATTATACAACCAACAGGTAGAAGAATAGTATTACCATTGACTAGTGTTCGTTGGGCTGGGATTTAGCTCAGTTGGTAGAGCACCACTCTGCAGTCTCTGAGGTCCCGAGTTCAATTCCCAGCACCGCAAAAATGGGAGAAGGATGTGGCAACCCACTCCCAAGGCAATCCCGAAACAATCTGCCATTGAAAACCCTATGAGGGTCACTATGAGTCGGACACGACTCAACGGCACCTAACAACAACAAGTGTTGGTAGCTTAGGAGGATGAATATAATAAAAGGATAGGTGTTTAGTTCTACTGTGGATATGTTAATAGCATTGCCACTTATTGAAAAATCTAGCTTGAGAATAGAGATATGCCAAAGTGATAGAAAGATTTTTGAAACAGTGACAGACTGAACTATGCCAAAGCAATTCATTAAAATTGGGAGCATAGAAAGGGACAGTGATTGTTGGTTCCCTTGTAGAAAAACTGGGAGTAAGAGATCAAGTAAGCAACATTAAAGAGTAGCCATTGCCTTTTGTAAAAATCTAGTACTGGAGAGGTTTACATTTCTGAATCTATATAACAAAAGGAAGGAAATGAAATTGATAATATACAGGAAGTAAAAATACACAGAGAAGAGAGAGATCCGAGGGTGGTGTCTTTGGATAATGAGGCCGTAAAAGAAAAGAAGTATGGTTACAGAAACAGGAGAGCCAGGAGCAAAGTAATGAAAACACAGGGAAGGTATGGACTCTGGAGCAAAGCTAAGCGGAAGTAATGTCAAATACATGGGAGATGGCAGAGCAAAGCTAAAGCCAGTACCTTTCTTGCTCAGGATCTAAGATATTTTTGGTGAACTTAGTTCAAATAATCATAGGCGATCTTTGGAGTGGAGGGCAAACTTCAATAGATAGGCCAGTACAAACGCAGACAACTAGAGTTTTATAAAATATAAAATGTACTTTCTGGAAATGACACACTCGGAATATTAAGAAATGTTTGTGCCATCAGCCTTGAAAGGTCTTTCTCAGGAAACTGCTATGAGGCTCTCCTTTATCCAGCTTGGGTCTCTGCTTCACTCTCATCTCCGTACAGAGGAGGTGACCAGCTCTTCTTTGATGGTGTTGCCCTTGCTAGACTCATTCTCTACTGTTCTCTCTCCTATTCTGTGTCCAAATTGGCCACAACATGTCTATTGCATTAACAGGCTTCCTTGACATTTTACTTCTGATAAGGCTTGTCCATTTGGGAGCACCAGCAAGAGATTGGAAGAAGGAAAGAGTGTTAGAAGAATTTCATTTCATTGTTCATTTTTTGGGAGAGTGACTACTAAAGGTCACAGTTTTTGCTGTGTGGCTCTCGCCACAAACTTTCTACTCTATATTATATGCTGGGCCCCTTCAGGGCTAGATGTGATATACAAAACCATTACTATCTCCAGAGTATGAAAGCACCTCTTAATCTTTTGCCATATCCAGTCCATATCTTTTTATTAAATGTTCTCATTGTTAAATTATCTTCAAACATCCCAATTTGAGTATGCTATCTGGTTCCTGCAAGAACCTTACCAATATGGAATGTGATATAAAATAAAAGCTCCATATCTATTATTTCTTTAGTTCGGTATGTTCTTTTTCTGAGCATTTATCACTCTTCAGCATGGTACAATTTGTGTTTACTTCCTGTCTTACTTGCTACAATGAAGATCCACAGTCTTTTTTGCTACAGTGTAATATCCACAGTCAATGGGTTTTTTCTATTATGTTTGCAGCTACATCCCATCATCCAGATCAATGCCTGGCATATAGTAGGATATATATATATATATATATATATATATATATATATATATATCATATATCATACTATATATATATACACATATATATATGCATGTGTGTATGTATGTATATATATATGTAGTATATATATATATACACATATATGTGTGTGTATATATTCTGTTGGGCTGGGATTTAGCTAAGTGGGTAGAGCACTGCACTGCAGTCTCTGAGGCCCTGAGTTCAATTCCCAGCACCTCAAAAATGGGAGAAGGGCCTGGCAATCCACTCCCAAGGCAATCCCGAAGCACTCAGCCATTGAAAACCCTATGAGGGTCGCTATGAGTCGGATACCGACTCGACAGCACCTAACAACAACAACAATATATTCTGTTAATGTGCATATACATCATACACCATCATGTTTATTTTTTGTCTTCCATCAATATCTTTAACAAAAGAAGAAAACATTACATACTAAATTATTTTTACACTGTCATAGCCAATAATAAGTAACCATCCCCTTGTTGTTCTTATTGTTAGGGGCATTTGATCATGTCTGATTCATAATGACCCTATGTACAGCAGAGTGAAACACCCCCTGATACTGTGACAGGCCTGGTACTATTGTCAGTGTTTCTCTGCTACTCATATGGTTTTCAATGGCTGATTGTTTGGGAATTGCTTTGGGAGTGGGTTGCCATGCCCTTCTCCTAATCATACGCTAAAAGCCTCAAATCCTAAGAACTCTAAAAGTTTCAAATTTTTGAGAATTTTGCATGTGTGACTTATTCAAAAATGCAATCACTTGTGTGTGTATGTGTGTGTGTGTGTGTGTGTGTGTGTGTGTGTGTGTGATGGATATTTCAAAAACATTTTATTTCATACATTTTTAAGGAAAGATTTTCTCTTAATCTACGATTATCAAAGTTTTGAAATTGAATGAATAGATCTATTTTTCAGGAAGTGTATATTTTCTGATGGGATATTGGAGAAGAGACTATAGTAAAAGAGACAAATAAAGTGCCCATCTGTATTTTAATTTAACAGAAACTTGTAAAAATTCCTGTTTGAAGCCATTTTACATTCACTAACAATCCAGAGAATGTTCAGAGATTGCCAAAAAAGGATAATTGCATCCTGTAAAATTTTAAGTAGTGTGATGCAGTTAACTCTGAGCTATTTTTGAGTGTTTAAGCCTCATGTATACATTTTTAATTTTGATTGCTCCAATGAGCCAGGCAGCTATTCACTGGAGATATACTTTCAGAAAAGAAACACAAAAACAGTTGAATCACAACTTATACTTGCCTACTGCACAATTACATTCAGGATAGATTTTTTAAAAGTCACTCTTAAAATATGTGATATAAAATATGAAGTGTGTGGCACAGATTCATAATAACCTCCAAAATATTCCCATAATTACCAGCAGTAATAAAAACTTCCTTTGTCTTACATGAATTCTTTCAGTGAACATCTATGTTTTCATATACATCATCTCTTTTAACACTCACAGCAAATTCTTGGGGAATAATAATTCCATATGATGAAACTGAGTAATGGAGTAGCTAAGAGACTTGTTTGAGATCATCTAATGAGTGATTGTTAAAGCTAAGAGACATAGCATTTTATTCAGACTAAGTTGTTTTTGAATCCCCTGCCATTCAATCTCTGGGACTTTGGATAGATCAATTACATTTTCTAATTCTCATTTTTTTCAGCTGTAAAATTGTGAGTGGTAATATCTGGATTATATTATTTTGATTAACTTTAAATTATATATGTATCTAGTTGAAAACTGACAAATGGTAATGACAATATTAGAATTAGCTGTAGCAGCCCAAGAAGAATTGGTTGTGGGTTTGTTATTATTTTGCTATTCTTCCAATTCCAAATTCTGTGATTTAGATTCTAGAATATTTAGAATATTCTAATATTCTAAATATCTAGATAATCTAGATTCTAGAATATTTAGTTTTATAGAAGTGTGGATCATTAATCATAGTGTTTCTCCATAAAAGATCTATGATTTTAAAAAATTTCCTTATCAACAAAACCATGAGCATTTTTGGAAATATGAAGAAGATCATATGTTTGTGTGTCTACAATGGCACCCTTTATACTCTGATCTGTAATATTTTTTATTGAAAAATTTAAATGTACAACTCAATGTGTTTCATTCTGACATGTGTTTCATTGTGACATTTCCATATACGTGTTTCATTGTACATTGCACACATACGTTCCCCCTTACCCTCTTTTGCACTTCTTCCCCCTGTCCCCCCCACCACCACCAAAAACCTTTCCTCCACTAGCATGTCCTTTTGTGGAGATATTTTTCTATATGTCCTTGTCTGATCCATAATTTTATTGCTAAATCAACAAAGAGGCTATGCAGATGACCCGCTGCTCCCAGTGTCCAAGTGGTAGAGAATGAATTTGGCCTCAGACAACATCAAGTTTCAAATCTTGTTTTTATTCCAACTCCCTCTATCACTGCCTTCAGTAAAATCATGTAAACATTACCAGCTTAATGTCCTAGTGTGTAAAATTGGCAAAGTACTAAGGGTTTTTTCATCTTCTACAAGAGAATAGCATGATACAACCTCTGTTTTGGTCAAGGTAACCTAGGTCATATTTGGTTCCAATTAACCCCAACTTTCAATGTCCTATTATAACAAACAATTTGTTCATGCAGCATTAATTGTTGAGCTGGTGGATTCTTCAAACCATCTGTCTTCTATGTGTTATATCAGTGTGACTGGCTTCTTCTAACTGGCTTTGTACTTCCACAAATACTATTTCCGGGGAAGCGTGATTTGGAGAATTAAGCACCAACTATTAAATGCTTCCATCTGGAATTTGTGCATAGAGTGTGTGCTCATATTTATTGTTGAAAAGCAAATCATTTTTCCATACGTATGATACTGAGAGGTAGGGAACATACCTCTTCCTGTGCACTCAAAGACAGATAAAAACTGCGTCTTGGGGAAGAGCAATGTTACTGACAAGAAGTGAGATTACAGCTGACAAGCAGAGTCTTTTTGAAGAGTGTTAAATCATGAAATCCCACAGATGGTGATCACAGAGCAATATTCTGTACATGAAGAGGACATGGCTATAAGTCATTTTCTGCTATAACAGGTTATTCTTAATTTTGAATATATTTCTTTTTCACCTACTTTCAGAACTGAAGAGGATTTGAAACATGTGCTGGTGAAGATAGAAGAACACAGCCTTCTACTTGGACTGTGCCTCAACATCAAGAAAACAAAAACCCTTACAACTGGGTCAGTAAGCAACTTCATGATAAATGGAGAAAAGATAGAGGTTTTCCAAGATTCAGCTTTACTTGATTCTACAATCGACACCCACCAAAACAGCAGTCAATAAATTAAAAGACACATTGCATTGCAAAAAGCTTTTGCAAAAGACCTCTTTCCAGTGTTTATAAGTAAAGATGTCACATTGAAGAGGAATGTGCACCTGACTCATGCAATGGTATTTCCTGTTGCATCATATGCTTGTGAAAGATGAACATTGAAAAAAGGAAGACAGGAAAATAATTGATGCTCTTGAATTATAGTGCTGGAGGCAAATATTTCAAATATACTATGGACTGCCGAAAGAATCAACAGATCTGTCCTAGAGGAAGTACAACTAGAGTTCTCTTTGGAAGCAAGGATGGCTACACTGTATCTTATATATTTTGGACATGTCAGGAAGGCTCAATTTCTGGAGAAGAACACCACTTTTGAAAGAGTTTGGGTGGTCAACAACAATAAAAATGAATATCCTCAACTACATGGTTTGAAACAGTGTCTGAAACAATGAGCTTAAACATTTTCAGGGAGTGTTTTATTCTTTTGTACATTGTGTCACTATGAGTCAGAACTTATTGGATGTTACCTAACAAAACATCGTCAGAGAGAAAATTATTTTAGTGCCATAAAACAGGTCCCACAGATGAGAAAACAAAAGATACTCCTCAAAGAGGCAGACTTCAGAACTAGAAAAACTTTTGTTGTTGTTAGGTGTCAATGAATCAGATCTGACACATAGTGACTCACATAGGGTATTCAATGGATGACTGTGTACTGATTGTTTTGGGAGTAGGCTGCCATATCCTTCTTCCATTTTTGCCATGCTTCAGATTAAACCCAAGGCCTCAGAGATCACAGAGCATCACTCTATCAGCTGAGCTAGAGAAACTCCCTATGTATTTGTGTGAAAGCTGTAATGATCATTTTGCAGTTTGTATCGAAAGAAAGAACAGATTCTAAAACTTCAGTTGTGAATTGATATGTGTAGACACCATAGCATAATTACAGATGAAGCCTTCAAACTGAATGTGTGAACATTAAGCAATTGCAATATGACAGATTAAGACATTTCTGCTTTTGGCATTTTAAGCCCAGTGTAAAAATATACTTTGAATTTAGCCATTTTCTTTTATGGTTTTGATCATTCTTCAATTCTTTCTCTTGTATTCATGATGTCTGGAGATAATGAACCCCATAAATTCTTATTTCTGATTACTACGAAGACTGAGTAAAGCAGATGTTGTTGGTTCTCTAACCAGCTCCACTTAAATGGGATATTTCTTTGATTCCCTAGAGGCTTTTGGAGTTAACTACCACTGCCTAAAAGTTGTGTCCTTCTCCATGAGAGTATTATCCTTGGCTAAGAAGACCCAGCCTGCAGTCGTAGCCTTGTGGCATCTGATCCCGTCAGAATTCCGAAGCGAAGCAAGGCTGGGTCTGGTTAGTACTTGGATGGGAGACCACCTGGGAACACCAGGTTCTGGAGGTTTGGGAGACAGACCTGGCAACCCACTCCTAAAAATCAATCTGCCATTGAAAACCCTATGAACAGCAGAGAAGCACTGACAATAGTGTTTCGCCGGTTGTATGTAGGGTCGCTATGAGTAAGATACCGACTTGACGGCACCTAACAACAACAATAACAAAGAAGACCCGAATTGCTTAGAGGTGATTGTGTTATTTGGAAGTAACACACACCATTCCCTCAAAGTGGCCCATAACCAAGGAATGACTGATGAAATATAGATTAGACGTTTTTCATCCAACTAGGACCCCTTTGATACATATTTATTCTCCAAAGTTCCCTGCAATATCAGTTTAAGCTGGAACCTGGAAGCCACATTTCTGGCTAGGCAGTTTTCCTATCTTCGTCTCCTTTCTCCTTCCCTACACATTTCTCCTATGAATATTCTTTGAATGAACCACTTTCCCTGGAAACCCTGTCTCAAGCTCTGTTTCCGTGCCTGACCTAAGATCCTGAGTGTGCTCCACCTCATTAGTGCAGTCGATAGTCCAGTGCCTAGAACCAGCAGAGAGCTGGAGTCACAGAATACTATCTTTGCAAGATTTTCCAGTATGAGCTGGCTAGGCATTCAACAAATAAGCAAACGAGACAGTAAATTATAAAGGCTTAATATAATATCCCCAACCCTGGGGCTCTGCATTGACCCACAGGATATTGGTATGCACTGTATCAGCACACTATGTTGAATCAGCCTCTAGATAATGTGATGCCTGCTGTATTCTCTTTGCATGATAATTACATTAAAATTGCACTGGGGTTTGAGAAGTTGACAATAAAATTAAAAATCTTTTGATAATATGAGTACTGGCAACCTCTCAAATCACTGTGACAGGAACTCTGAGAAATGCCTTGTGGAGTATATGAGGGCACAGTAGAGTACATAGCCCTGCTATATTATCTTTGTTCAAGTCAAAGTTGCAATACATCAAGCTTGAACATCACATTGTAAGGGACCTATAGGCAATCTCATGTCCTGAGAAAACGGATTAGAGTTTTAGGGGCATGTGAAGAACTGAAAGAGTTATGAACAGATCCTGAACATCTCCCACCATGACTAATTAGTACCCCCCCCCAAAAAAAAAACCCAGAGATGTCAACAAGGGCTAAAGAACTGAACTGAACAAACCTTAATTTTGTGGCTGTTGGTATTACAACAAATTAAGTATCACTGCAACTTTCAGTACCATCCAGAGATCAGACAGTTTCTTTCCAGATTATTCACATATAAACCAAAGTTCTCCTACACATGTAGAACCTCCAAGCAATGGCCCAATAAATAGTATCAAAAGTTTAAGAATTCTGATGATTGCTATACAGTTTACTTCCACACACCCTGTAATCATGTGACCCAAGGCTGATTCTAGAAGTATTGTCAGGGTAGAATAATCATGAATGGTAATCATTGCAAATTTTGTGTCTTTTTTAATACATAGATGTTGCCCCTCTTCCCCAGTGTCACTCTGATGAATAGTGGCAAAATATTGTTTCAAAGTAGGTCATTGAAAACTATCAGGCTATCCCACTAACACCTCTTCAACCCAGAGTGTTCAATAGTTAAAAAAAAAAAAAGCTAAACAGATTGGAAATATTTGAAAAGCAAAAGTACAATGGTTTTGCCAATGACAGCTAGAGATCTGCAGTTTATATTTAGCTGTGAGAAAGAACGAGCATCACTCCAAGTACTTGGTGCACATGGAATGTGAAGTTGTATTTTTTTCCCTTGACAATCAAATCCAGGGGGAGGCAGGGCCAGACTAGAGAGAGATATAGCTCTGGAGCCCAATACACTTATATTTTTAACTTGGCTTTGTTGCTTTCTTTTTGATCTTGAGCAAGTGCTTTGGCTCCTGCTAAGCTCAAAATACTTCTTTTATTCTTTTTTTAATTTAATTTTTCAGTACTGGCGAGTTGAACCCAGGGTCTTACATATGTTAGTCAAGTTCTCTACCGCTGACCTGAGCCCTTGGCCTCTTTTTTATTTTTATTTTTATCATTATTATGACTTTTTATTTTTGAGACAAGATTTCACTAAGTTGTACAGGCTGCCTCTCACCTTGAATGCACTATCCTCTTGTCTTGGCCTCCTAAATCACTGGGATTATAGGTGTATGCCATGGCACCCGGATCAAAATATTCTTTGATAATTTGAAAATAATATTCACTTCTCTGGGAGAATTTGCTAGAAGAATAAGAATAGCTACAGATATTGAAGCTGATGATGTGATCGCCCCTATGCTAATAAGCTTACATGTATAGGACCATACTTAATCAAAGTGGATGTCCATTTGATGGGTACTCTCATTGTCTATTGTATTTGCATTTTGCCCATGAGGAAACTGAGGCATAGAGCTTAAAATACTTTCACAAGGACACACAGATAATGAATTCAAGATCATAGATCTGATCCTAGGCAGTCTCAATCTAGAAAAGTTTGAATACTCAATTGCACCTAAATCTGTGTATTATTTCACTGAAATAATTCATGAAATGCACCATGCATATCCTAGGCAATCAAAAGTATTAAGCTATCTAAATTTTTCTTTTACAGTTTAGGGATTAATTAAACTAACAATAATAAATAAATTTTGATAGTCTATAGTAGTCTCAATTTTGCTAGTAAGACTGATTTTAAACACTTATTCAAAGTGATTCTCTTAAAAAGTTTGCGTTTCTTCTTTATGAACTTGTAGTCAAGCAATGCAGTCTGCATGAGCAGAACTGACTTTTGGAATTCCTCGGGAGTGTAATAAACCCTGGATATATAGAGGGTCCTTTTGTTTCACCCGCACACATTCACATTCATGCACACATCTTTTATTTTATCTAGCTGCACAAATGGGAAATGTCAAAATAATATTATAAATATTAAAGATAGATGATCACTGGACTAGTATATGCTTAAAATTCAAGATCTTGAATTTTTTAAAGATTTCTACATATAAGCACTGCTGATCCAGCATTTATTATGCCACTTGACTATCTAAAAACCCAGGATGAATATTATGTGAAGCACTTGACAATTGAAGTAAAATATAATCTGATTTCCCCCAAAAAGTTGTCAATAATGAATGAGGTTTAAAATTTAAATCTAAACACTGGCTTGCTCACAGTACATTATTGATAAGGCACACTTATTCTAACATTTTCAAAGGACAATGCATTATTCACTGCATCTACTAATAAAAAAACTCTAACATGAATGAAAGTATTAAGCCCAAAACCAATAGTACAGGACTAAGCATGTTAAATATCTTTGAGGGCAGTTTGTTTTAAATATGGATAGAGAAAATATATATAACATGATTTGTTCCTAAAATGCCTGAGAAAAATATTTTTATATTAGTCAGCAAAACATGTTCCTTTAAATGGTTCAAATTCTATAGACAAACACAAAATGTTCAGTAACTCATGTGAATTCCTGTATATGATGTTGATCTGAGTAATACAAGATGAGAAATTGATAAGTAACTCTTCCCAATTCTGTGAGGCAAAAATACTATTTTAGATACATTTTTGAACTAGAAAATTTACTTGATTTTATTTTTTCACCAGAAGGATATTTCTTCTTTTATTTTGCATTCCTTATTTTTAAAATTTATATATATATATATATATATATATATATATATATATATATCACATTGTTTCTCTTTTGTTACTTTCAAAATAATTTCTTTATCTTTAGTTTTCAAAAGTTTAATTATTATGTAACGTGGTATAGGTTCCTTTGGGTTCCTCCTACTGGAGTTTGCTCACCTTCTTGGACCTGTAGGTTGATGTCTTCACCAGATTTGTCTTCCCCCCTTCCTTCTCCTCTCCTTTTCTCTAACTTCATATCAAAGTTGCAATGACTTTGTGCTATTGTTCCTTAGGCTTCCGAGATTCTGTTCATTTTTTTTCTGTACATTTCTCTTTGTTTCTCAGATTGGCTAAATTGCTTTGATCTGTCCTCAAATTCATTGTGTTGTTTTGTCTATTTGTTTGTCTTTCACATGTCCTCTCCATGTTGCTCCTGAGGTTATTCAATGAATTTTCTGATTATTTCTCTTATGGTAGTTTCTGTAGAAACTACAGATTTTATGGTAGATCTGTAATTGCCACTTGGTTCTTTATATAAAACTTTTGTTTACAATTTTTTTTATTTGTTTCAAGAACATTTGTAATTGGGTATTGAAAACTTTCATGATGATAGCTTTAAAATCTTCCTCAAATAATTCCAACATTTGATTCATGTGGGTGTTAGCCTCAGCATATTGTCTTTTCACACACAAGTGATTTTCTTGGTGCTTGGTAGGATGGGTGATTTTCTATTGTCTCTTTAACATATTGTGTATTACATTTAGAGACTGTGGGTTCTGTCTATATATTTGACTTTAGCAGATAGTGATCCTGTCCTGATTTCCAATGCATAGCTTGGCTTATATTTGTGGGCTGTGTTTCCAATGCAGGTTAATTTTCACAGACTTTGAGTTATATTCTGAGTTGCCCGGTTTATCTGGTACCAGTGGGACTCCTACTGCTCTCTGTTGCTGCTGCCTGTGGAGACTGAGGAGATGTCCATACCTTGGGCTGCTGGGTGTCTCTCCATGGAGGAGAGGACGGTGAGATCCTCCTAGCTTTCTTCCCTACCCAGCTGCTTATTGTCTCTGAAGGCCAGGGAGTCTCAGGCTCCCTAAGGCAGATGAGCCCAAGTCCAGGCAGCTTGCTGCAATTCAATCCTCTTTTTTCCATCCAAGCATTCCAATGCCTCTAGACTGGGGCACAGCCCCCCACCCCCACCCCCACCCCCAGGCACAGCCACTTTCTATGGCTGAGTGTGGCTCTTTGGTTGAACTTCCATCCCCAGAGTCTCTGTATTGAGGTGAAGGTGCTGGTCCCCAGAGAAGGAGGAGAATCTCAGCACTGTTGGGACAAACGAGGTGCTAAATGTAATTGCTTATTGTGGTTGGATCTCTTCTGCCGATTCTACCCTCTGTCCCTGTAGTTTTCACTGAATGAGACGGTCTCAGGCCCCACCGAGCAGAAGTGGGCTCTCTCCAGACACACTATTAGCAGAGCTCCTAAACCATCCTCCTTGCTGGAGGTGTTGGTGTCAAGCTCTCCTGGTGTTGCTAGAGGGACTCTGTCCCACCCAGGGGAAGAATGAACTACCTTTCCTTTTTCCGTGGCTAGGCTGAGCACTAGGAAATTCTGGATCTGGATGTTCTCTGTTGGCTGCATGGGGAGATTTATGATGCACTAGTGCTGGCTGTTCTTTAAGCCCTAGGGTCCCTGTTCACCTTCTTCCCACCTTTTCCAACTTTTCCTTTTGTTATTACCTGCATTATTTCTAGAACTTATGCTGCACTGAGCTGGGAGGACCAGAGAACAGTGGATCTGTGCCATCTAGTCTGAATTGGAAGTCTTTAACATATTCGTTTGCACTCCTAAATTAATGATAAGTATTAAATTTCTGCATTTAGCACTGTGGGAAACTAAGGCAGAGATTCACAGGCTATCTGTTCGGGTCCTGAAGTAAGCAAGTGGCAGCAGAGGTGCCATGTTTGATCTGTCAGTCTTAAAACACATACTCCTCTTCTCATTTCCTCTCTTTCTTTACATGTGGAAGTAGGGTAATAATATTTAAAAAAAAAAAGCATAACCAAACAAGGCACATTCTGAGCAAATATTATTTATGTAATATCATTTATCTGAGGGGAAAAAACATGTATTTCATCCTTAAATGATGTCCTAGTGAACACAGAAGCAAGAAAGATAAAGGTAACATAATTCCTGGGAAATGCCAGCAAAGGCAGTGAGGCCAGCTGTCGAGCATACAGGATGTTCTCATGAAAGAAAATCAGCATTTTGAAGGGCAGGTGCTGTCTTGGCAAACTGGCTGGCTTGATTCTGTTGCTGGCTCCTTGGTCCCCTTGTCCAAACTGATTTCAGGAGGACATCCCCCCAAACAGGGGAGGCCTTTTTGGCCTGGGAGGTTGCCAGGGAGCAAGGACAGCTGAGTTCATTTTAGACTGTCTTCCCAGTTTAGGAAGAGTAAAAATGGCTAACTCTTCTTTTTTGTCTTTCTCTGCTAGCTATTTCTGATGCAGGCAGGAGGGCAGTCTGGAACTGACAACACCAGCAGTAATTACTGAGGAGACACTCTGTAAGGATCTGCTTTGTTTTGTTTTGTTGTCTTCAAATACCAAAGGCAAATAATGAAGTGTTTACGAGAAGTGAGAGATCATCCCTCATCCCTTTTCATGTTGATGAATTCCTGCATAAGTAAAAAAGATAATCCAAGCTATTGAGTAAATATGAATGAGTTCCAAATACAGATCCTAGGGAAATGGAGGTCGGGTGCTGGTGAATAGGCGAGGAGGGAGAGAGAAAGAGACAGCTGCTCAGGGTGGGCCCAGTGGAGGGGGCAGGGAACATCAGCTTTCTCTTGTCCTGCTCTAAGAGAGGTGAAACCAGAAGCAATTTTGGTTTCTTTAGGTTTTCTTTTTTTCTTTAATGAAAAGGTAATTTTATAAAATAACAAAAGTATTAATGTGCAGCTTTATATCATGGTAGCTTCCGAGAATGAGATGGGTGTCTGCCAATTGGACAGAAACTGCTTAGTAATTCTTTCCTCCTTCAAACCAGGATTTGATATAAATTCTGTTCACACAAGGCAAATGTATCTAATAGACAATACTTTTGCTCCAAGGCAATTACCGTCTCATGCAACAAATAATGAATTCTGCAGTGGGAAGGGAAAAGTATATATAGTATTCAATGAACATTTACTGTGGGCTGGATAGCGCATAAGGTATTATATATAAAATATTCCTTTGAATTTCTTTATTCTACAATATAATCACACAATTATCTGATGAGCAAATATCAATTCAAAGAGAAATAATAATTTCTGAAAGCAGCATACCTGGTAAGTGAAGTGGCAGAGCTGAGATTTGAATCTAGGGCTTTTCACATAATATTTGTATTCATAGAAGTATCAGGTATTGAATGGAAAAGTGTTTTCTGCTTTATTGTAAGAATCCAAGAGCCTTTAATATGACATATGAGTTACATACATTAGAAGGAAGGAAAAATAAGAAAATCATAAGAAAAAAATAAGAATTGGCTTTGGATGTTTTTTTCTCATAAGTATCTGTGGTTCTAGGAATCAAATTATGGGGTTCCAGGGAACAAAATATAGGAAATATTGGTCTAGGTGGTTAGTAGTATAGGAGTCTCAACCAATTCCTGCTCATGAAACTAGTTTTTTTTTCTGAAGACTTTCCCATTTTTCTAAGGCTGCTTTAGAGTTTTGAAAACACATTCATATCCATATGCCTGCTTTATTTCACAAAATCTAGTGGAGACTAGAATGTTTGCTTTGTTTCAGAAATGAGGTACTTGTCTCAAGAAAGGTGAAGACCCAGGTCACAGCATTCATTTTCAGGAAATCTCTCCCAATTCATTACAAAGAAAAAGTAATTTTGCTGTTTTATTAGAGTATTATCTATCTTTTCACTGGACAGCTTTGCTATAGTGGAGACAACAGAAAATGTGGAGTCCCAGAGACCAAAAGTTGAATCCCAGCTTTGCTATTCCATCTCTCTTTTAAATCTAAGAGTTGACATCTGTAATAGAAGTAATAAACACTTGGAGTAGTTCTGAGGATATAATTAAAAAAAAAACATGAGAAGTTGAAGAAAGAAAGTACTAAAGAGGCATGAGACACCCCATTCTGCCTTGTTACTTCTCAAAGCTTACAGATGGCCTTCAGCTGGTTCACAGCTCTAGACAGAGCTAGGATGTTTAAGATCACATGGGACATTTATCTAATTTATCACTGGCTATTGTGCTTGTCTGAATGCCAGCCTGAGAAGTTAGGGGTGTTCTTGGTAATTGTTATTTTTACAAAGAACAAAAAGGCAGGGGACTTGAAGAGGAGAAGTTATCGGGTAAAAGTTACATTCTTTGAGACAAAAGGTTTAGTTAAGCTTAGCACTATATTCATTGAATGCATTTATTCAGAAACTGCTAGACATATATATATGTATATATACATATATATGTATATATGTATATATGTACATATATATACTTCCTCTCCAAGCTTGTCTGTCCATATGTCTCTCTCTGTTCCTCTGCTTCTATCTATCTTTTTATCTACTTCAAAGGTTCGAGTCTTGCTATAATTCACAGTCACTCAGTAACTAGGTTGTGTGTGTTAGGTACCATCCAATTGGGTCTGATTCATAGCAACCCTATGTACAACATAGGTTTTCAATGGCTGATCATTTCAGGTTTGTTTTGGGAGTGGGCTGCTAGGTCATTCTTCCATTTTTGTGTTGCTTGGTATCTAACCCAGGGCTTCAGATCATTCAGAGCAGGACTTTACCAACGGAGCTAAACCCTAGCCCCTAATAACTATAGAAGAATGTTAATTATAAATGAGAATTTACTATTTCATCTCACAGTTCCAACAATTTTTACTCTGTATATTTCAAACAAGGTAACTGTAAACTAAATATCTGGTTAGATTTTTAACAACATCCTGTATATTATCTGACAAAGTTTATCAATGGTAGCAACAATTATAAAAATATAGCAGCTACCAATTACTGAATACCTTTTAGGTATCATTGTTATGCAAGGGCCTTAATAAAAAAATATCTGCAATCCCTAAGGAATGCTGGAATGTAAATTTTACTTTCCTCTTGTGTGCAAAAAGTAAGAAAAACTGAGGCAATAAATGAACAGGCGTGACAAATCACAGGGACAAGGGTCAAGTCCACTTCTGACTGACATCATTCTTGTCTCCTCCACACTATCCAATCACACACATCCATGCATTGCACAAACCAGCCACAGTGTTTGTGGAAAACACAGCAATGATTTTGCCTGAACACGAGGCAAACCAAGGCCGTTTACTACTTTTGTCTCAATATAAAGACTAGAGCTATTAATAATATTTTACTATTTTTGCTTCTACTAAAATTGTGGATATTTATAATTGAGCATGCAGGCCCTTGATAAATTTAACAACAACAGGTGATAATGCTTTCACACCTTGTCTTAATAAAATGTTAGTCCATTTCGCTTAATGGAGTCACCTAGGAAATTTTTCCTGGAAATATCTCCTTGTAATTTCACAGACCATTTCTGTGGATTTGGTTTGTTTCTGGCACTGAACTATGCAACTTTTGAGTTCATAGACATTATGCAGTACTAACCCAACTTGATGGCACCTAACAACAATAGTAGTGAACACACAGTCTAATGGCCACACCCAAGCATATTATAATCTGGAGAGAGAGCTAGTTATATTTGGAAAGATATCTTATAAACACTGAGTCAAGTAAGATCACTTGGAAACTTTTGATCTGTTTGTATATCAGAGCGAATGGAGATGGGTTTGACTATGAGATTCTACCTCTTGAATTTGACAGCAGTGTTTATAGTCTGTAAAAGGGAGAGAGGAGGACTTGGTAGTTTAACAGTGAGCCTTGGTCAAGTCAGGGCTCAGGGCTCCCCTTCTGTTGTATCTGATATTCTTCTTATATTTCTTTCTTCTTGAAAAAACACCCAATGACAAAAGATTAGTATTTTGCTCTGCTTTCCTTCTTTTCCTGTCATTCTCTTCACATGCCATCTTTTGCCCCCTTTCCCCCTCACTTTTTCCTCACTCTCTCAAATTCATTATGCATACTTAAAGACAAAAAATGCCTGCAGCTGTAGCCCTGTGGCATCCGATCCCGTCAGATCTCGGAAGCTAAGCTGGGTCGGGCCTGGTTAATACCTGGATGGGAGACCGCCTGGGAACACCAGAAGCTGTAGGCTTGGGAGAAGGACCTGGCAACCCCCTCCCCAAAATCAATCTGCCATTGAAAACCTTATGAACAGCAGAGAAGCACTGACAATAGTGTTTCCCCTGTTGTACAGAGGGTCGCTATGAGTTGGATACCAACTCGATGGCACCTAACAACAACAACAAAAACACAATAATAACAAAAATACGTTTTAAAATATGGAAGGGTAAGGTTTGAAGAGAGAAGGTAGGAGTGTGATGATTTTAACATTGTATGCTTGTTTCAGGGGTTTCTTTTATCTATCATCTTTTTATTTTTAAGTATGTTAATGAGGTATAATGTAGATATAGCAAAAGGCATCACTTCTACACATAGAGCCTACTGAATTTTTACAAATGTAAGTACCCATGCAAATACACATGATGCATATGTACATAAAGGTATAGAACATTTCCAGCACTCCTAAGGTTTCCAGCAAACTTTCCCAACCTTCTCCATGCTTGTTGTTTTAAATCTTTAATAATAGTTCAAAAAAGACTTATAAAAAACTGGGGGGGGGGCATGATATTATAATTCTTAAATTGTTGGTCCCTGGGAGCTCATTCAAACTCCATAATTGTCAGTTTTTACTTCTGTCAAACAAGATTCATAATCAAAATTTGTCGGGCATGTAAGTGACATTCATTATCCATCCAGTGGGCTTATTTGCACATGGAAAGAATAAATAAGGATAAAAAGGAAAACCCTCAACTAGATGGATTGATACAGTCCTACAACAATGGACTTAAACATAAATAAGATTGTGTGCCTGGCACAGAACAGGGGAGTGTTTTGTTCTGCTGTACTATGAGTCAGACTTGACAACAAAACTAACAACAAAACAACAACCACAAATAATAAGTAAAAATAAAAATCCAGAAAGTTCTGCTTTCTGAAGGTTAAAAATTACTCAGTGGCAAAACAAAAAGGAGACTGCAGAACAGTACACTCTAAACCAGAATAGAGAGGATCATACCAAATCTCATAAACAGGACTGGAATATTAACAATAACAAGAAATAGTACTTATTGAGCACTAATTTTTTTATAAGAAAGCTTGTTTAATTTCTTTTTTCTTTTTCTTTTTTTTCCTTTCTTTTTTTTTTTCTTTTTATTTTTTTTTTGAGACAAAGTCTCTCTATATAGCCCAGGCTGGTCTTGAACTCATGATCCTCCAGCTCAGCTTCCCGAGTACTGGAATTGCAGGTGTGTGCCACCACACCTGGTTAGTTTAATATTTCAAACTTATAAAATCAATAATACTTTGTCCCTCTATTACTAAACATTAAATAGCCTACTATTTCCTCCTTTGACATATCTAATCGCTAACTCCAGGTTGCAAATTGACCATATTTTAACAATTTTTAGTTAGAATGATATCTGAAAAATAATACTATTTTCATATAGCAAAAAGGAGATTGGTAGTCATGTTTTTGACTTTTTAAAAATTTGATTTTTGTCAACTAACACTTATGAATGCATCTTCTATTAGCAGATTTCTAATTTATTTGCTTCTAATTACATGATAATATGCAACATTTGCTGTTAAGCTCTGTGGATTTGGACCAGATGGATTTTTTTAAGACAGACAGACAAAGGAGGAAATCGGAGGATTTGCTATTTTTATTACTAAGCTCTGAAAACAATTTCAGCATGCTGAACAGTGTTCCTTTGGACAATTAATTTTAAATGGGAAAGGAATTCTGCCTTTGGTTATGTGGCTGATTATTTTTAAATGTATATGACATTGTTGCCATTCACAGTAATTACACGTCCAAGACTTCTTCTGTATTCTGTATTCCACTTTTGTCATCAAGATGTACCTATTATTATTTTTAACATAATGTGCCCATTTGTATGTATGTATACTGCACATGCAATGGGGAAATATTGTATTGACTAAAGAGCTCTCTAAATGGACAAATTTATCTGTGTTACTATCAAACCATGTCACATTTTATTTACTGGGATAATAAGACATGGATGGATGTCTGTTGTGGAAAAATTACATTAAATTTCAACATGGTTATTGGTGGTGAAGATATTAATGGGCAATGTAAGAAGGGAAATTTTACATGACTTGGAAAATCTACATGACATGAGGAAAAGTTCATTTCAGGCTTGCCTCATTAATCTTATCTACTACCAGCTAAAAATTGTCACCTAAGTATATTGTGGTTTCTGCTGCTCAGGACTGATGAAGACACTGACATGCAAAACAGAAGTAATTGGGCATGTAATTAGGAGGAGAGAGGGATAGGATGTACAAAAAGGAATGTGTTTAAATCTAACCTTGTGGAAGAATTTCCCAAGACACTTTGGGTGGTACCTGTCATAAATAACAGAGCCTATGGATTCAACACTACTGAAACAATCTTGCAGGTGAACAACTGGATGCTGAAATTAATTACAATATTTCCTACTTGAAGGCCTTCCCATCGAATCCTGCAGAGCAGAGGAAATACGAGGTAAGGCCTGTGATCTAACTAAAGCATACACTAGGGTATGGTCATGTGGTACAGGGTGGGAGGCGACATCATCACTTCAAAGCATTGCTGGTACAAACATTACAAAAATCCTGAACATAACTTAAGAGGATAGAATGCTGTGGAGATACTGATGGAACTGCTTATGTAGGACAAATTCATGTATATAATTTCCATTGTTCTTGTCTCAAAATGGATAGGAACGTATTATTAATTAGAAATTATAAATGAGATTCACTTTTCAGAGCAATCAAATAGACTCCTTAAAAGACTTCACTGGTATTTTCATAAAAGTGAATTTGAGGTTGCAGACCAAAAACACCCTAGACTTTCTAATAGACAGATTTCAAAAATCTCTGTTGAACCTGGGCATAGTGATGCATGCATGATATCCCAGCAATTCAGGAGTCAGAGGCAGGAGGATAGCAAGTTGAAGGCTAGAGGCAACTTGCACAATTTAGGGAGACTCTGTCATAAAAAAAAAAAAGGAAAAATGGACTAAGGGTGCATCTCTGTGGTAGAGTGCTTGCAAAGCTTGCATGAGGCCATGGAATCAATACCCCAGTATTTTTAAAAGCACTACTGAAAAATAATTTTAATGTAATAATATTTCCACATCCTTAGTGTATCGTTCAATGAATTTTGACAAATAAGTATTTAATATAATTACCATAATTCATGGCATTTCCATTATCTTTATCTATTCATCACATCATGAACATCTAGTTTGTTCCCATTTCTTGGGTCACGTGAATAATGTAGTGAACATGGTGTTCAGATGTCTTTTTAACATACTGATTTAACTTTCTCTGTGTATATTCCAGTGGGATTGCTAGATCATATGGTATTTCTATTTTTGATTGTTTGAGGAAACTCCACAGTGTTTTCCATAATCCATTAACCCACATTAATCTACATTCCTACCCACAGTGACTGTTCCAATGTTCTCTTCTCTCCATGTCCTTGCTTACACCTTATCTTTTATCTTTTAAATAATAGCTATCCTTGTTGGGGCAAGATGATTGTGCTAGTTAGCTATGTCTCACTGTTGTAAAATACCTAGCACAAATGACTTATAGATGGAAATATTTATTTATGTCTCATGATTCAGAGAATTTCAGTCCATAGAAGTGGGAAGGCATAGGAGAGCAGCAGCAGGGTCTGTGGTGGAGGACTTCACATCATAGCCTCAGGAAACAGAAAGAAAGCAACCAGAATCAGGAACCTAGGTCAATCTCCAAATACTCACCCCCAGTGACACATTTCTATAAGTTAGGTCTCGCCTCTCAAAGTCTCTACAAGCAATGCTACCACATTGGGACCAAGCATTTAAGCATATGACTTTGGGGTGGTATTTAAAATTCAAATGATAACAGTGATAAGTCATTGTGGGTTTGTTTTGTTGTTTTTGTTGAGTAATTTGAGTTCTTTATACATTCTAGAGAGTAAACAATTTCAGATGTATACTTTGCAAATGCTTTGGCCCTTTCTGGAGGTTATCCTTTTACTCTATTGATTGTTCCCTTTGTTCTACAGAAGCTTTTTAATTTCTAGTAATTCAATTTGTCTATTTTTGTTTTTGTTTACTTCCTTTAAGAGTCTAGTCCAAGGGCATCATTGCCCATTTCTGTAGTCTGAAGCATTTCTCCTGTTTTGTTTTGTTTTGTTTTTTGTTTTGTTTTGTTCTTTCAGTTTCAGGTCTTTCATTTATGTCTTTAATCCATTTTGAGTTGATTTTTGGAACTGATGTGAGCTATGCGTCAAGATTTATTGTTGTACATGTGGATAAACAATTTTCCCAGGACCATTCAGAGATAACACTGCCCTTTCTGCACTGCAATGTTCTTAGCACCTTTGTCAAAAATTGGTTGGCTGAGTGGACATAGTGGGACATGCCTTTAATTCCATCATTCAGGAGGTTTAATCAGGAGGATTGCAAGTTTGAGGGCAGTCTGGACTACATACCAGAGGCGCTGTCTCAAAAAAAGAAAAAAAAATAATTGTCTGTAGATGTGTGGGATCACTTCTATGGTCTGTTTTTTGTTCCATTGGTCTATGATTTCTTTTTCTTCTTGGCCAACACCATGACTTTTTGATTACTCTAACTTTATAGTATATTTCAAGGTCAAGTAATGTAATGACTACTGTTTTGTTTTCTCCTTTTATTTATTTTTTCATTAGGTATTAGGGGGTGAAACAAAGAGCCTCACACATAATTTTCAAGTACTCTCCAACTAGGATTTACCTTCAGTCCATTTTTTAGTTTTTTAGTTTTTTATTTTGAGTCAAGGTCTCACTAAGTTACACAGCCTGCCTCTGGCCCCTGGCTTCCTACTGCCCCATCCCAAGTCACTGGGATTACAGGTGGTTGCCACTGTGCCCAGGTTGCACTACTGATTTTTATGTTGATTCTGTATTCTGCAAGTTTACTGAATTTCATTATCAGTTCTAATAGTTTTTTGGTGAAGTTCTAAAGGTTTTCTATATATAGAATGATGTCATAGGTAAACTATGATAATTTGACTTCCTGATTTTCAGTTTGCATGCACTTTACTTCTTTATCTTTCCTGATTGCCTTGCCTAAAACTTTCAGTACTATGGTGAACACCTTTGTCCTGTGAAGTCAGACAAGTCATCAAAGTTCGTATTTAGTATTCCTGGAAATTGTTCCTATACTGGAAAGCCAAACCTAACCTAATTACATTTATACATGATGGTAAATCACATAACTATATTTTGTCTGAATATATATTAAATGTATTCTCAATTGAATTTCCCCTTAGCTGGATGAAAACAATGCCCATAGACACTCTAATGTGACCTGACATAAGACAAAGTATGATGTAGGACAAGTTAGAATGGAAAAAGAAGTACTCTTAATCAATTGTGATCCAAATAATTTCATTTTTAAATTATGTAATATAATAGGACCATGTGATAATGTAGCACAAAGATATTGGCAATAGATATATACAATTAATCCTAGTTGAAAAAAACTATATGAAGAGCTGAGCACGATGACATGTGCCTGTAATCTCAGTGACTCCAGAGGCTGAGGCAAGAGCATCTCTAGTTCCAGGTCAGTACAACTTAATGAGCTGAGACCCTGCTCAAAATAGAAAATAAAAAAGGGACTTGGGGTGTGCCTCAGTGATGGAACACTTGCCTAGCATGTGCAAGGCCCTGGGTTCAAACCCATAGTACCAGAAAAAAATGTTCTATGCTAAAAATTGGAATTTCTTAATCCATTTGTAAAACTAAATATTAACCACAGGAAATTATCAATTCAGAAAAGAATGTGTTCTATGTAACCTTTAACAAAGCAACACTAATATAATGAGCAATAAAAACCAAAATTATATGGATAATTTGTTGAAGACCAAGATTCTTTTTACATCTGACCTCTTAGTGATGAACATATACCCTTATATAATTATAGATGACTATGTAAGCAATGAGTTCAGTTTTACTGTTGTTTTAATTTAAATAACTCAAAGACAAAAGTCTAATGTTGGCAGAAACCAGACAGAAGCAGCATATATTTAACTGAATCTTTTCCTGTTATCATTACCAGGAAGAAACTTCAAAGAGATTATAGACGATGAGTACTTACAATGTACAAACCAATTTATTAGTTTTTTTACACATAGTCAAGTTTCCTATCCCAACTTCGTGAATTTTATTAGTGCTCTCATTGCTATTGTGTTTATTGCTGTTATTATTGCTTTTATCATCACCATTATTCTACTGTTTTAGTTGAGTAATGAATATTACAGGCAAAGAGGGGAGACATTTTGCACAATTTCACCCAATCTATATATGATGGAGCAAGGTTTATGAACATCTCTCACTGGAAAACCCATATTTCAAAAAGGGTGAAGTGAAATTTACCTTTCTTCTTTCTTAATGGCAAGGTGTAATATGAATACCAAAGAGTGAATAAGCAAACCATCAACTTACCAAGTAACTCTAATGAGGAATTCCAATTAAGGACCAGGGAAGTCCCATATATTCTCACCTGATAGAGCCTCACTGTTTCCCATTAAAGCCACTCAACCCTAATTTTGTGATAATCATATCTATAAATTATTGATAAAATCATGAAGAATGAGAATAGCAAAGCACTGAATTGTACCCATGAGGAATCTGTGCATGGACAAGGAGGCGGTTGTTTGAACAGGACAAGGAAACACTGCCTGGTTTAAATCAAGAAATGTGTGCATCAGGGCTATAGCCTTTCACAGTACCTCTTCAATCTCTATGCTGAGCAAATAATCTGAGAAGCTGGACTTTATGAAGAGGAACATGGCATCAGGATTAGAGGAAGATTCATTAGCAACCTGCATTATGCAGACAACACAACTCTGCTTGCTGAAAGGGAAGAGGATTTGAAACATTTATTGATGAAGATCCAAGAACACAGCCTTCAGTATGGATTGTGCCTCCATATCAACAAAACAAAACTCCTTAGAACTGGGTCAGTAAGCAACTTCCTAATAAATGGAGAACAGATTGAGGCTGTCCACAGTTTTACTTGGTTCTACGATCAACACCCATGGAAGCACCAGTCAAGAAATCAAAAGACATATTGCATTGGGAGAAGCTGTTGCAAAAGTCTTCTTTCTTTAATGTGTTGAAAAATAAATATAACAGTGCACCTGAATGATGCCATGGTATTTTCAGCCACATTGTATGGTTGTAAAAGCTGGACATTGAATAAAGGAGACAGGAAAATAATTGATTCTTTTGAATTATGGTGCTGGAAACAGAATATTGAATATACCATGGACTGCCAAAAGAACCAACAGATCTGCCCTACAGGAAGTGCAACCACAGTTCTCCTTGGAAGCAAGGACAGCTTGACTACATCTTACATATTTTGGACATGTTGTCAGGAGGGACCAATTCCTGGAGAAGGACATCATGTTTGGGAGAGTGGCAGATTCAACAACAAAAAAGAATACCCTTAACTATATGGATTAACACAGTGTCTACAACAATGGGCTTAATCATAAAAAAGATCATGTGGGCACAGAATGCTGGGATTTAGCTCAGTTGGTAGAGTGCTGTGCTGCAGTCTCTGAGGTCCGGAGTTCAATTCCCAGCACCACAAAAATGAGAGAAGGACCTGGCAACCCACTCCCAAGTCAATTCTGAAACAGTCAGCCATTGAAAACTCTATGAGGCTTGCTATGAGTTGGACTCAACTCGATGGCACCTAACAACAACAACATTGTTCTGACTAGATGGCATCTAACAACAACAAAAATATTTTTATTTACAGTTTAATTGCTATTAAATAAATATATTGGATTTATACTATATATAAAAGATATATTGATCTGAAAAATGTAATATAGCTTTTTTCCCTATTTTTAAGTATATAAGCAGTCTTAACATATTCTTTCTTTATTTCTTTCTCCATTTGCTCTCAGGTAAATAAAATTATTCATTTGTTATAGTTAGTAAGATTTAGTCATCTCAATACTTGAGTATTCCAAAAATTATTCACTTATTCTACCACTGATGAACTTCTTTTTCTTAGATTTTGGCTATTATAGAGAATATTCGCATGGAATTTTTTTACATATCCTGTTTTACATAGAGTAAGCATCTTGGATGTTATTAGATCTTGTCACACTCCCTTCTTCTTTGATTGCTTTTTTCCTCCCTCCC
>VMDO01018196.1:0-42795 GCA_007922755.1 Pedetes capensis
ATCATGTTTGGAAGAGTGGCAGGTCAACGCAAAAGAGGAAAACCCTCCACCAGATGGATTGACACAGTGTCTGCAACAATGGGCTTAAACATAAATAAGATTGTTTGCCTGGCACAGAATCGGCAAGTGTTTCGATCTGCTGTACATAGGGTCGCTATGAGTCGGACTCGACTCGACGGCACCTAACAACAACAACATAGAAAGTGCAGCCTATATTTGAAGCCTATTAATCTGTTATTAGAAAAAAATATTAGGAATAATAGGTCTTAGTAAGAAATTAAGATGTGTAAATTATTCACCAACAGCCTCAAAAACATATGCATATGTATATCTATGATATGTTTATATATGTTGTTGTTGTTAGGTGCCGTCCAGTCGGTATCCGATTCATAGCGACCCTATGTACAACAGACAAAACAGTATTATTACTGCTTCTCTGCTATTCATAGGGTTTTCAATGGCTGATTGCTTTTTGGGAGTGGGTTGCTAGGTCCTTCTCCCAAGCCTACAGCACCTGGTATTCCCAGGAGGTCTCCCATCCAAGTACTAACCAAGCCTAACTCTGCTTAACTTCTGAGATCTCATGGGATTGGATGCTACAGTGGCAGGGCTGCAGGCATGTTTATATATATGTAGCCTTTAATAGTGCTAAAATCCCTTAAATAATAATAAGCTTGACAACTTTACTTTTGAAACAAAAGTACAACACAACCGAAATATGGGAAATGCAGTTTTGGCCATTGGAAATTTGGTATAAGATGTACTTAAACTCAGTAACCTCTGCCATTTTGAAAATCAATGTATTTGAGGCTTCTTCTGTTTGTTTCTAGAATTCAAAACACATTTCCAAGAAAGAGGCTGTAATGACTAAAAGGAGGCAAAAATACCAACTTAAGAATATTTGTCTAGAGTCTGAGGAATGCAATGAAAGATCTAGAAGCAAAAATCAGAGGCAAGTTAGGTCCTTCCAGGACTTTTGTTTCCTCTGTTTGGCCCAAGCCAAACCCAGGGAACAGCAAGAATCGATGCCCAGGTGCATTGCTCAGCGCATGCTGTGTGGTGAAGAGTTCCTAGATGTTCTTCACACAAAGCAAGTAAGTCACAAACTCCTCCACCTCATTAAATATCACAGTATTCACCATCTCGAGAGACCTCAACTCTCTTACTCCCTCATTCAGTCAGGGTCACACAGGAAATGCAGACCAGGTATAGTGACTCTGAATTACATTTTTTCTTTTCTGTGTCTGGCCTCTTTGTCAGTGCCTGCACTCGTATCTAACCAGAACTCTCTCCATTTGCAGGAAATTTGCGCCTCGATGTTCTGTGTGCAAGGAGCCTATCATGCCTGCACCAGGCCAGGAGGAGACTGTCCGTATTGTGGCTCTGGACCGTGACTTCCATGTGCACTGCTACCGCTGTGAGGTCTGTGATGGACACCCCCATGCCCTGCCAGCACATGGCAAGCACTGAGAGGCCCATTAGAGCTGGGCATTTGTAAATGCAGCAATCATTTGATTTGGAAAAGATCTTGGTGCCTGGGTTAACAGATTTGGGTTTTAAAACCAACCCTGGCATTTAATGCAGGTGACATTAGATAAATCACCTTATCTCTCCATCTCAATTTTTTCACTTGTACAAATAACTCACATTCTTAACTCCCTCGTGTGGCTATGAGACTAAAATACAAAATTGTTTATTAAAGGGCATAGTAAATTATAACTTATAAAAGTAGAAAGAAATATTATTATTATTATCATCATTATACTGAATCTTTAACTGGCTCTGATGCTTTGGTTAATACTTAATGTGAGGCAGAGATGCCTTTGTGGCAGGCTGAAAAGCATAAGGATTCATTCATTTCAGAGAGGAGGGAGCTTCTTATTCAGAGCCAGTGAGATTCATTTACTTATTAACTAGCTTTTTTTTTTTTTTTTTTGTGGTTCTGGGGGTTGAACCCAGGGTCTCGTGCCTGCATGCTCTGCAAGCTGCGCCCTCAGCCCATTTTTTTTACTTTTTATTTTTTTGAGACAGGGTCTCGCTAAATTACGTAGACTGGCTCTGGTCTCGAACTTGCGATCCTCCCGCCTCCGCCTCCCCAGCCATTGAGATTACAGGCGTGTGCCACCGCACCCTGCCCTTATTAACTAGCTTTAACAAAGCACTTACCGGTCAGAGGACCACTAAAAGAGAAAGACGAGTCATGGAGGTGACACTGTGGGAACACACACAGCAGACCTAGAATCTAGGCTAGGCATGATAAGAGAAGCTTTCCAAGGAGGTCAGCTAAAGCCTAAGGGACGTGTTTTATTAATGCAACAAAGGGCAGCAAGCCATTCCCACTACAATTTGGACATCAAAAGGGCACCACAGTAAGATAATGATTTTTAACTATTTTCTCATCTTGGTTCTATGAGTTTCCTAGACACTGTCCTTTGAAGCCATGTTCTTATTTACTACTAGCTCTTCTGCTTGCAGCATTTTTCATCCCCTTCTCTTATCTCCTAGTCTAACTAGGAGATGTCCCAGAACACCGACTGCCAGGGCTGTGAGGGCCTTCATTCCATTCACTGCCGTGGTCATAATGGAACCTCTGTTTGAGGCATTGTACTTTGTTTTGCCCTAAAGCCCAAGTTGCATGCCTCCCTCCAGTCTTAACATGAGAAAAGATAATAAAAACAAATAACTTTTCTATAAGGTTTTATGACTGGGGAAGTAAAGAGAACAAAAATGTCCAGCCATCATCTTTAAAATGACCCGAATGATGAGGACATAAGAGCTAAAAAATACTTTAGAGATCATTTTATACATGGAGAAACTGAGCCTCAAAATGGGATTCACCAACACTCCTCCCTGGCATGCTTCATGTAGCTACCAACAGGCTTGGACTTTTAAATGTCCTTGGCTTGCATCAAATGTACTTTCCTCTTCTTGGATTAAACTCTATCACTGTGGGGCCTGATCCTGTCAGATCTTGGAAGCTACCAGGGTTGCACCTGGTTAGTACTTGGATGTGAGACCTCCTGGGAACATCACGTGCTGTAGGTTTGGGAGACAGACCTGGCAACCCACCCCCAAAAATCAATCCATCGAAAACCCTATGAATAGCAGCGAAGTCCTGACAATAGTGTTTCACCTGTTATACATATGGTTGCTATGACTCAGACACCAACTGGACAGTACCTAACAATAACGACATGCCAATTAAATTTGCTCTAAAATACTGAGAAATTTTTAGACACAAAACTACAAAATGGGAAGGCACTGATTCCCTCTCTGCTTCACCACCTATGAAACCAGGAGTGGGCACCACCTACCCTGAAAGCCTGCTTTGGGCTCTAAAATTCTCAGTATTGATGATTCCAATGCTGTGGTCAACTCCGCACTTCTCAGTTTCCTCATGACTGTAGACAGTAGCTCATTAGAGTCTTGAACCATACCACCTGTGAAATAGTCTTATTTTTAGTGTGATGGAAAAGCTTTTTTTTTTTTTTTTTTTTTTCAGTTCTATTACTCAGTTTCCTAAAGGTTTTTTCTTTTTGGTAAAACCATGCTTCCTTTGGATCTAACTATTGCTATTGTCAAATTTTTGGCCACGCCCCATCTGAACTTAAATTTTATTAATTGTCAAATATAGACATGAACCCCCTTAACCTCCTTGCCACTGTTAGACATCAGAGGGGAGATCTGTAGCAGGTTTCTACTAAAGTTAACAGGGGCTCCCACCTCTTGCTGAATTTCAGTTTATTTATTTTCCAGAGAAACTTCCAATTCCTCCATCGGGAAGGGCCACCTTTTAATTGCTACCTAACACTTTCCAAAATGGACCATCAGCGGTGCTATCAACAGCAGTAACACCCTTTACACTCAGGAACCCCTTTGTGTTTCTTCAAAGCCCATTCACCTCCATTGTCTGCTTTGACCTTCCCAACAGTTTGGTGAGGCAGAAAACGCAGGAATCATCTTCAGGGTAGCAGTTGGCCTTGTGTACGGTGAGCAGGCAGACCCAGAACAAACATGGCACCTTGAGGACCTGTCTCCCATTCTAGCACTCATTCCACTCCACCAGACTCTCTCTTCTGGAAAATACTGAGAACTACTGGTCTGATAGCCTTTAGAGTTTTACTGTCTTAATACAATTGGAGTAAATATGTAGACACCACTAGTGGCCCCTCTGCTTGGCAGGAATTATTGTCTTTGCTTTTTTCCAGAAATTGCCAAAAACTTCCATTCTTGCACTTTTGTATTCCTTTTGAAGATTCTTAGGCTGATGTTATTGTTGTTAGGCGCCATCACGTAGGTGTCCAATTCATAGCAACCCTACATACAGCAGGCCAAACAGTATTGTTAATGCTGATGGTAAAGGGTAAAGATGATTTAGGGATCTTACTTGATTTTTCTCTTGTTATTGTACAGGAGAGCAAGCTACTACCATGTACCCAAGTTCCATGGACTCTTCCTGTACTTGTATTTCATATTAAATTGTACTTTAAAAGGGTCATTTTACTCCATTCATTTGTATTTATGTCCTCAATATCTAATTCAAGTTATGCTACGTTATACACTAGGGGAAGGGAAGGAGGGGATTGGCATTACATGAAACAGAAAAGGTAGCAAGTGCTATGTTGTAGAGGCTTTGGATAGAAAGCTAAGGGATTTGGGTTTCACATGTGTACTTTACATTTTCATTGACATTGTTTCCATCTGTCTTCATTTTTTCTAGGATTGCGGTGGTCTCCTCTCTGAAGGAGACAACCAAGGCTGCTATCCCTTGGACGGACACATCCTCTGCAAGACCTGCAACTCCACCCGAATCCGAGTGTTGACCGCCAAGGCAAGCACTGACCTGTAGGTTCAGGAGCCTGCTTAGCTGTGCAGTGAACACCCCGGGGGAGAATGAATCGCCAGAAAAAGATGAGGAAAAAAATAGGAATATAGAGGCGAGGCAATCAAGCTATGGGATGGTCTCTGTTCTTCATCTGCTGTTAACCTTTCTTTAGAAACACATAGATTATGAGATTTTTTTTAAAAAAATTCTTTCCAAATACACATTTCACATTTAATCATAGGGAGCCTCGGTGGGCCTTTGTTCCAGGAAGGACTTTCACATTTTTGCACGGATTATGCTCCATCCCATTCACTTCTGCATTCCTGTAACTTTTAATCCCTGCATTTGTCTCACTTTTCATCTGGTTGAATAGCTTTTTTAGTGTGGTATTTGCTGTCACATGGTTTTTCTGTGGGTGAATATGCCAACCCGCAGGTGCTTTTAACTTGAAGTCTCTTCCTTTCGCTCCCTTGCTGCCTGTGGCTATTCCGTTGCTGTGTATTAGAAAGTCTGTTTTCCTTCTGCTCTACACCACTCATGTCTCTGGGAGGAAATATAAAATGCACATTTTCTATGTTAGGCTATAAAGAATGTCAGTTGTAAAATACATAAATTAAAATAAGCTCAAATTTAATTTGCAACTATCTGAATTTACAATTTGTAGTGACCAGTGGTCAAGCCCCATTTGAAAATGATTATTCATCCATAGCTAATGAGTGGTGAAAGAGAACCAAGCTTTAGTCCTTTTCTAAAGAAATTAGAGGTGGGATGTGCTAGACACAGCAGATCCCACAGTACTACCTTAACATTGTCCTTTTCCACATTGGACATAGCATAGCAGGACTTGCTTTTGTAATATTTCCAGTACTACCCACTTTTTTTCTTAGAAATACCATAATTTTTTCACTAATATCCAAATATAACTATCAAATTTTATTTTTTCTTTAGGGAAACTGATTCAAATTCCTTTCTTTTCTTTTTTATAACCCTCCCAAGCCCATCTTTTTTGCCTGACCATTGCAAATCAAGACACACAAAAGGTAGTTGTGTAGTCTTGTTTTATTTACTTTAAAAAGAAACTTGAAAAGATTGTGAAACCACACTTTTATTATTCTCATGATCCTCCTGCAACTCAAATTACATATTGCAGGAAACATTTTCATATCATCAATGTGACATTTACAACACACTTTCAAAGACAATCACTGAAAAAAATTATCCTTCTGAGCTAAAAATATGCAGAATCTCTGCCTAAAATCTTTATTCAAGCTCTTATTAGCCAGTGAAACACTTGCTTGCCAACTGCAGAGCCATATTTATTAAGTTCTAACTTGTTCTGTTTAAGGAGAGACACCTAGCTTAGCAATGGCACGTTGCCATTTTGAAAACTAATTATTTTAGGATGAGGTTTCTTAAGTCTTTCTTTGAATCTTCCACAAATATATACTTTTAAACTATGGAATACTTTAAATATACAAAAAGGTATAAATAATAATATAATGAATCCCTGTATATCTAACACCCAGTTTAAGAATTTAAATATAGCAAATGTAGTCACATTTCCCTGTGTACCCCTCCCTAATTCCGCAAATATCATTTTCCTGATTATGAAATGATGGGCTTATGGTCTGAGTTTTTTAATTTTTAATTTTAACATGTATAAGAGAAATGAAAAGTTATTTGTGCATATTTTAGATTGCAACTGTGCTTCAGGAATTCCAGTTAAATTTATGTTACTTAAATGAGAGTCATCATAAAAGTTATTTTTTCAAAAAACAAATAGGCAACTCTTAAGCTTATGGTCATCTAAATCAATCTGTGGCTTATTTGCTTGTCACTAAACGGTTTTGGGTGAGAACAAGCAAAGTGGTGAGTTTGAAGAACTTCCTTTGGCCACTGTCCTGTTCTTACCTTGTTTCTCTTATCCTTGTTGTTATATTTCTCATAATGTGAAATATAATGAGAGGCTCATGGGAGCAGCCTGTGAGTTTTAGGATCCAATGATGACTGTGCTTCTGAATTCCTGTGTTCCAGATCAAAGGCCAGGCCTCAGTGAATACTAATGATTAGACAGTTGGGCTCATAATATAATTGGCTTGAATTGATTCATTAACATGTTTACTCTGAAATGCATTGGGGAAATTGTCTTTAGGCCAAAAGCAGAGTCCAGTTTATCAAGGGATAGGTTTTATCTCTGAAAATACAGTCATGTTATTATAAATTTTGCCAACAGAGTAAGAATTTATGAAATACTTATACTCTAAAAATGCAATAACATTCTCCGTGTTTGTTACATTTAAGTCATTATGTAATCGAATGTTTACATGCCAAAAGCCAAGTCATAAGAAAGTGCTGCCACAAGCCTGTCACTGTGGCATGGGTGGTGGCATTCTGTTTGCCTAAGTCTTTACAGTGCATTTGTATCACATAACCTCAGAATATCTTTACCAAAGATATTTAAAGAAAATCTCTTTTTAATATAGACTTTATAGTTTTATAATAATGAATGTGCACACACATACAGAAATATTTAGATTTAGATGTTTTTCTTTCACAAGGTCTGAAGAGGAAAGGATCCTACAATATTCTATTCTAGGATTTCTTACATACATGATTTATATTGCTTTCTTGTCTTTTTCTATTAATCATTTGACTTAAATAATGCCAAGTATCTCTTTGCTGTTTTAGTTACATGAAATTTTGCCTATAACAGAGATATAAAGATCATATTACCTTAATAATTATCTGCATATTGTCTTTTGACATATTTTCTTGATTCTTAGCATTCAAATACATAAATAGAAAAGATGATAGAGTACATAACAGAAAGTTTGTAAAACTATACCAGATTTTTTAAAATATCACAAGCACAAATGTTTGGTATTTCCATGTAACATGGAGACATGGAAAAAGAAAAATCCCACTATGCCAGGGCTCTGCAGACCATTTCAAAATAAGATTTTTTTTCCAGTGCTGGGAATTGAACCCAGAGCTTCACCCATGCTGGGCAAGTGTTCCACCACTCAGCCTGAAATAAGATTTCTTAATTGTTTGGATCCCCAGCCCAGAATGGCTCAATGTGGATTCTGCTTGGCAAACAAAATTGCCCTTAAAACTCAAAAATAAGTCATATGTCCCAGCATAAGATTTCAAGGCTATGAGACACTGGTATCTCTGCAGCTGAAAGATGTGGATTTTTCTTCTTTCAGCAATTGTTGTTTCTGTAGCAGCAACTTCTATGATGAGAGTTTCTTCATGGGGTATATGATTGATGAGATGAACTTATCAACACTGATTAGTTGCTATGAAATGTTCTGCAAATATGTTTATGGTGGTGTTTAAAGAATATAAAATGTCAACCACATTTAAACAAGTATTTTATATTTGGGCACAGAGGAAGAAGGCTATGGTAGACTATTAACAAAATAGAGGCAGAACTCTGAAAGTACAACCTCCAACCATGTTCCTAGTTAAGAAAAACCTTATTAATGTGAACCCACCAGAAATAACAGTGCTATTTCTATTTGATATGGTTGAGCATTCGCTTGTCAACTCTGTGTTTGCTGCCCCCTGATCCTTCCATCATCAAGTTTTGAAGGGTGTTGGGGAAATTATGGCAGCTGCTAGGGAAATCAGGGAAACATGGATGTAACCTCACAGCCTCTCCCCATTCCTCTTGGCTTGGAAAGGCAGTTTTGTCATATACATTTCTAGAAATATTGCCATTCTACCTTAGTTTTTCACATTTGTAGTTTAAACAAGTGATTGTCCATCTGTTGCCTAGAGCTACAGTACATGTGTGTTATGAATGAAATAAGACAGCATGTTCTATACCCCTGCTTGAGCCATCTGTGGGAAACCAGCAAACTGCAAAGAATGTACCTCTACAAAATGTGCCTTACGTCCATCTCCCACGATGGCTCTTTTGGTGCATTTTCATGGGAGACAATCAGAAAGCAACCTGTAATTGTGCCTTATTTTTAAACAATCTATTTACATTACTGTGCCTATTCTGCTAAAGAGTCAATAATCCCCAAATCTCCAAGATGTACTCATCTGAAAACTAAATAAATAAATAAATAAATCCAGAGATGTCTGAATTTTTCATCTTAGTATATTCTAGCAGTATTTCTTCTCTCCTTTTGGAAGGACTTCATAGGTCCCTAAATTATGAAAACTTTTATTATTTTCAATATTTGGAAGGTTGACCCAGGGTCTCGGGCATACTTTGCAAGTGCTCTGCCGCTGAGCCACACCCCTGGCCCATTTTTCTGGTACTAGAGGGTTGAACCCAGGGCCTCACTCATGCTTTGCAGGTGCTCTACCGCTGAGCTGCACCCCCAGCCCAATTTTTACTATTTTATTTTGAGATCCGGTCTTGCTAAATTACACAAGTTGCCTGTGGCCTTAACTTGCAATCCTCCTGCCTCTGCCTCCTGAGTCACTGTGATTACAGGCATGAGCCACTGCACCCAGCTGTGAAGACATTCTTATGCCAGAAGGGGATATATTAAGTGCTGTTAGTGTATATGATTTGATCTTACTCTGGTTTTAGTTAGATAATAAAGGCGGACTTGAGCCTTTAATACTCGTTTGACATATCCATTTTTCTTCATTGCTTTAGGGTTTTTTGTTGCTTTTTGTTTATTGTTTAACTTAATAGTGAACAGAGCAAGTTGGGAATTCTAGTTCCAAGCAAGTCATTAATTTTGTGTAACAATGGCTATTCTTAGAGAAGTGATTTACTTGATAGATAACTAAAATAAGGCTATTGTTTGTTTGTTGTTGTTGTTGTTAGGTGCCCTTGAGTGGGGTCTGACTCATAGTGACCCTATATACAACAAAATGAAACACTGCCCAACACTTTGCCATGCCTAGCAGTATTGTCAATGCTTCTCTGCTATTCATAAGGCTTTTGAGGTCTGATTGTTTCAGGAGTGGGCTACCAGGTTCTTCTCCCTAGCCTATAGCACGTGGTATTCCCATGCTGTCTCCCATCCAAAGATGAACCAAGCCCAACCCTGCTTAGCTTCCCAGATCCGATGCCAGGGTGGTATGGCTACAGATGTTGTTTGGTTAGCATAGCTTTATTTCAAACTTTAAAACAAATAATCTGACTAAAGCTACTGAGACTTGTTGAGGATACTTAACATCCTTCCCTTCTTTTTTCCCTCCCCTGTCTTGTGTCTTCTTTATGTTACTTTCTCACTTATATTCCTCCCTTCTTTCATTCTTTCTTTCCAGTCTGCCCATTATGCTGTCCTACTTGAATTTTTATAGATTAAATCAATAAATCAATACTTCTGGAATTATGATTAGTTTAAGGGAGGAAGGCTACCAGAAAATATGTGGTATCCAGAAAGTGTTCCTTTACAGGCGCATGCCGTTCAGGGTGTGTTTATTCATACAGTAAGGTAAGGTGATAGTCTTTCTGTTTTATTTTAATGAATCTCTGTTAGGGACTCAGGTAGTAAACTCTTGACAAATTTATTTATGACTAGTCTACTTTTCTCAGCTATAGGCAAAGTATGAACTGGGGTTTAGCTCAGTTGGTTAGAGCACTGCTCTGGA
Source organism: Pedetes capensis (assembly GCA_007922755.1). Lineage (NCBI taxonomy): Eukaryota > Metazoa > Chordata > Mammalia > Rodentia > Pedetidae > Pedetes > Pedetes capensis. The sequence goes on from VMDO01018196.1 coordinate 10,397, forward strand.
CTCTCTCAGGACCCAAGTTCGATCCCTAGCACCGCAAAAATGGGAGAAGGATGTGACAATCTACTCTTGAAGCAATCCCAAAACAATCAGCCATTGAAAACTCCATGAGGTTTGCTATGAGTCACACCCAACTCAGCAGCACCTAACAACAGTGTCTGCAGCCATAGCACCCTAGTGTCCAATACCACCAGTTCTCAGAAGCTAAGCTGGGAGATCATCTGGGAGTACCAGGTGCTGCAGGCTAGAGAGAAGGACCTGGCAATCCACTTCTGAAACCATCAGCCACTGAAAACCCTATGAATAGCAAAGAGGCACTGACACAGTGCCAGGCACAGCACAGTGTCAGGGCGTGTTTCGTTCTGTTGCATATAAGGTCTCTTTGAGTTGGACCTGACCTGACAGCACCTAACAAAAAAAAAAAAAAAAAAAAAGCAAAGTAATCCCTGTAAGTCTAGTCTGAGAATTTTTTTAATCCAAAGCATTTTGACCAGAATAATTATGTATTTAGTAGTAGCATATCATTTTATTCCATTGAAACTTTAAAATTCTCCTTATTACAAGGAAAAATTATTATCTTTCCAGAATTTTAACACATAGTAGCACCTAGCCCATGATAATAATTTTAAATCTTAATAGTTGAATCGTAATATTTTCAAGGGGTGGGTCATATTTTCAAGGGGTGAGTTTTTCTTGGAGCATAGATTGCAAGCATATTTTCCTTCAATACAGAAAAGAAAGACACTAATTCCTTCCTCTGTTTTACTTTCGTGTTCCTTATGCAAAAGGTTATAGACTCTATTTTAGTTAACCAGCATTATTTTGTGGAGAGCTGTGTGAAAGATGCATTTTTATCCAATTGATTGAAGTCATAAAAAAAATTTTGTTGTTTATTTCAGATTGTTACTTAATTTATAACAGCCTCTAAGCACACTGATAATATCTCTACTTCTAGCCCTCACTAAAAACAAAAATTAGTATTAAAAATACGTAAGATATATTTTTAAAAAGGCAACTTTACAACTAATTCCTTTGTAATACTTTCAGATTCTTGCACTAAGCTTTCCTTGCTATATAACTTAGTTAACTTTTCCAAGATACCTATCCACTTAGGGGCAAGAGAAAACCTGGTTTACCTAATGCTAATAAACATTGATCTGCTGTGCCCAAGTAGAAACCTTACTAAATAAATAACCACTAGTGTACCCCATTAATGTAGCTCTGAACATAGCCTCTAAATTCACTTCCCAACCCTAGAAGTAGAATGCTCTACCAGGAATGAGACATTGGTCACCATGCCCTCTTGTGTGCTAGGCTCAACTCAACTCAAACATAGTTTGAGTTGAACCCCAAGCCTCAGTGCTATTCCTGGGTAGACAGAACAGGGGCCTGATACAGATCAGTCTCTCTTCAAGTTATTTTCCTGATCACCACACCAGACTTTAGTAGGCCTGGCCAGTATTCAGTACCACTCAGAGCCATCTAGTCGAGCTCAAGAGCTATGTAAAACCAGTCTAAGATCTCTTTGCCTCTCTGGCTTTGATCACCAACTTCTTCAACGTTTCCTTGTTTGTTGACACAGTGGCAACTCCCATTACTCTGCTCTTTTTATTTTGAACAGTTAGACCCAGAAATACTTCCTAATTCTGTTTCAGTCTACTCAATCAAATTTAGCCATCACCATGGGTCATGGAACACATTGCTCACAAACAAAACAATATAATCGTGTGTGATCTCCACCTCTGGGTTGGGGTTAGCTCAGTTGGTAGAGTGCTTGCTCTGTGTACTCTGAGGCCCTGGCTTTGACCCCCCACACTGCAAAAATGGGAGGAAGACCAGACAGCCCACTCACCAAACAATCAGCCATTGAAAACCCTATGAATAGCAGAGAAGAACTGACATAGTGCCAGGCATGGCACCATGTTGGGGAGAGTTTTGCTGTGTTGTATATAGGGTCATTGAGTCATACTCGACTCCACAGCACCTAACAACAATAATCTCTAGCTCTAACCAGAAAAAAATCAAAGGCAAAGTACAATGAACTTGTTGAAAGCTCATTATTTCTCATCAGTTTTCTGTGTAAGAGAATATCATTCTTGAATGCAGGGGTTATATAGTATACTATAGTTTTATGTAGAGATGTATAAAATCTTTCATTTTTTGCTCTAGATTACTGTCTAGTTTCCTTAGTAATCCTGAGTCTTTGGGAGGACAAGGATTATGTCCTCTTTCACCTCAGGTTTGCATCAGGGAGCCCTGGAGGCAGAACCTGCCATCCATCTCTGGGCAGCACCTGGGGGTGGCATTCAGAGCTATAAAATAACAATTCCTAGAAGAGCTTAGCCTGCAGCCATAGCCCTGTGGAATCCAATCCCATCAGATCTCGGAAGCTAAGCAGGGCTGGGCCTGGTTAGTACCTGGATGGGAGACCGCCTGGAACACCAGGTGCTGCAGGCTTGGGAGAAGGACCTGGCAACCCCCTCCCAAAAATCAATCTGCCATTGAAAACCCTATGAACAGCAGAGAAGCACTGACAATAGTGTTTCCCCTGTTGTACACAGGGTCGCTATGAGTCAGATACCAACTCGACGGCACCTAACAACAACAACAACAACAACAAGAGCTTACAAACTGCTTTCATGCATAGAAAATACCCCAGGGAGGAAGGTCATTAATAGCTCTATCCTGGAAGAGAAAGTTGAGGTTCAGAATGGTTAAGAGACTTGCCAAAAGCAATACAGCTGGTAAGTGGCAGATCTGGGGATGTACCCCAGTCATGCAGGCTAGTACGCTCTCAGAGGACAATGTGTACTTCTCACAGGATCCTGAGCCTTTGTTGGAAACCACTTGGAGAAATTCCCAGAGGCCCTTTGGTGGTCAGTGGCCAATCACATGTGTGCTGTGGTGTCTGAGCTCAGGTGTGCTCACATACATCTTCTGTGTCTTCTCGAGGGGAAGCACTGGGCATTCTCGGTGATCAGCCCTGTGATGACGGGGGTGGGAAAGGCCACTGATAGAACAAACAACTGGCACAGAAGTTCATTGCAGCAGATTTCCCCAGAGAGTTGGTTTATGTTCCATTAACTGAAAACCTCTCTGGAACTGTCAGTTTGAGCATATTGGCTAAGACCAAAAAGCCTCTGTTCTGTGGGCCACAATGTACTCCCCAAGGAGGCAGAAACTGCTCTAGGTAAACAATGCACATTAGTCTCTCTTTCAGTTCAGATTTACTGAGAGCCCACCAAGTGCCTGTGGCTGCAATAGGCATTTATGATGCAACCAACCCATGACCTTGAAATGTCTGAGCAAATGCTTTGGCACAGATGGCATTCCTGAGATCTGGCCTTTGCCATTTGGTGGACTGGGCTTTCCAGGCTGTTGTACTTTTGTGATTCATGTATGCTTGTTGCAGGGAGTTTGGTATGATGTTGTATCCAAAAACCTGCCCAGAGGATTCCATGTACGTCCTGGAAGTTGCTCTGTCTAGTAGTTCAACAAACTGGCATTTCTCCTCCTGAACTGCATCCCTCAGGAAGCTCTGTGTTTTGGGGCATTCTCTTGGCTCTCTATTTCCTCTGTTTTCTCCCTTATACTTATTTTCTATAAGTTAAAAATCTGTCAACTGATTGAAAAAAATATCCTTTATAAACACTATTGTTAGGTGCTGTCAAGTCAGTACAACCATATGTACAACAGGTGAAACAGTATTGTCAGTGCTTCTCTGCTATTCATGGGGTTTTCAATGGCAGATTGGTTTTTGGGAGTGGGTTGCCAGGTCTTTCTCCCAAGCCTACAGCACCTGGTGTTCCCAGCTGGTCTCCCATCCAAGTACTAACCAGGCCTGACCCTGCTTAGCTTCCAAGATCTGACTGGATCGGATGCCACGGTGGTACGGCTACAGGCTTGTAAACATTAATACTGCATTAAATCTAGGAAACCTTCAGAATGCTTTTATCTAGGAAGTTTTCTAGGCACTTCCCACCCTATAGTCTGTCATCCAGCCAGCCAAGATCATCACTCATCTGCCTATTTTCTGGAATTACTGATAGCCAAGTTAAATAACTAGTGGCCTTTAACCCCTTCCCAATCGTCCCACCTGAGGACACGGGACACACTGGCATGACCAGGGCAGTGATGGCCCTGGATGGGATGGCACATTCAAAGGCTGGAAATATGCCTCATCTTCCTGTGAGGTTTGATGAATGTTATGGCTGATGGGCTGGGAAACAATTCTTTTAGTATTTTTGAGCACTTCTCCAAATAATCTAGGTGGGTGCACCTGAGGAGAGACTCAGGTAGAATTGTGACATCTTATTATAGCAAATAAAAGGACAGGAGCTGAATATAAAAATGTAGTCTTTTTAAAAATACCATTATTCTCAAATATCTTTATAAATCAGCCACAAGCCCTCATATATCTTTATAGAATACAAAAAAGAAAACTAATGAAAATTTTTTGTCCTCCATCATTTATAATATAGTCCAGATTTAAGGAAAATACAATTATGTTGTCTTTAAAGTGTGTGTGCACGCGCACACAGACACACACAGACACATAGACACACACAGACACACACACACACACACACACACACGCACACACACACACATCTTCTGAGAAAGCTGATCCTCCAAGAGAGAAATATTATTTTAAAACATTCTGGCTTTTCAGGCCAAGAAATTAATAATTCTTAGACTTGACCCATTTTTGTTGCTGCCAAAAAAGAAAAGAAAAAGCTATTTAAATTTTGTATGGATCTATTTATCTCTTAAAATATGCCAAAGCAATTTGAGGTGGGGGTGGAAACTAAGGTATTTATCTCTCTTGCATGATTCCCTCTTAATTTTCTATCTGTCAAGGAAAAGGTAAAGTACTATTCTTGGGCCATGATTATCGATGCATTATGTTGCCATTTTACATGGTACCTGCTTTGCTTCCTATTGAGATGTAGAAATAATTATTGCTTTCTTAAATCCATTTCTTCCATCATGAAGGAATAAATATTAAGTCTGAATATCTTTGTTCACCAAGTTATTTAACTCAATTTAGGAACCAGTTTAGAAAATGCAAAATGTGAAGAACTAACTTTTGTTAAATATGTTTCTCCTGGTTTGTTTTCTTTCTCTTCCTTCCATCCTACCTTCCTTCCTTCCTTCCTTTCTTTCTTTCGTTTGTTCCTTCATTCTTTCTATCTTTCTTTCTTTCCTCCATTCTTTCTTTTTCTTCCTTTTTCCTTCCTTCCTTCTTCCCTTCCTTCTTTCTTTCTTTCTTGGGGGAGACTTAAGTATAAAGAGGAAAAAAAAAAACCCAGTCCCTTCTCATCTCACTTTCTCTTCAAGCAACACTGATAGTTTATTTAGTGATTATAAGCCAGAAAGAGCAGAACAGCTTAGCCAGGTTACAATGTATCTGCCCAACATGTTCCACTCCATCCAACACTGATTTGAGGAGGAAAAGAGATTCTCATAATTTAAGCACCAACAATAGGAATGCCTTCATATTTTAACTGCCAAATAATAAGAGGGAAGTTGATATTTTGGCAGTGTATAAATTTTAATAACCTTGTATTTTTTCTGCTTAACTTCTAGAAGAATGCCAAATGCATCAACATATCAGGATTAAACTGTCAAAAAGTCATAGTGCCTAAAACCACTTTTACCAGGTAGCAGATTGAACTAGCATGGACCGTGCCACCTTTCTAGCTCAAGTAAAAAGTCTAAACTGAGATGTATCCTAGATGAAAAAGATTTAGGACCCTAGAAACTAAATCTCATCATAAACATTTTACAATGGAGTAATAGAAAATCATTTTTCAATGACTTCCTTCCTTTTATTACCCATTTATTCCCTTGGGAAAGTTGATGAGCAAATCACCCAAACTTATTTCCTCATTAACGAAAGTTTGAATATTTCCCCTCTAAAAACCTGAATTATGTCTTCATTCTTCTTCAAGGAACATATCAAAGAATAAATAGAACTAGAGATGACATATGATTGTCTGATTCATTAACATGAATAAGATTATCATGTGGTATAATGCACCTTAAGTGAAAATTTAAACTTAAATGCAAAACTTTTACAGCTAGGTATAGCACTGAATTTTTGTGTGTTATTTCTGCAATAAATTACCTTGTTTTTTGGTATTGTTTTGTCTTTTAACTTACACCATTACCATTACTGTAACAGATCTGAGGCTTTTCTTTCCCTACTGCTAAGTGTGGGAATATGTGCAATTATGAGATGTACAAAAAGAGGAAAGGGGAAGAACTTCTAAGTAGCAAATCTGTGCCATAAAGTATATAGGACACAAAGATACTGAGCCTGAGGATAGTGATTTTCCCCCAGCTGCATGCACAAACTTTTATTTCATGGCTTTGTCACGGGATTTTCTTCTCTGTGCCATCACCTTTGAGAAAAATGATTGCACCTTCTCCAAGTCTGTCTTTTTAACAGCTACAGTTGTGTTGGCAAGACTTCCCCAGCTCTGAATATAGCCATTTGCCGACTTTGGCCTCTTTGCAAGACTGACTCAAATCTGTGATCTTCTGTTCAGCACACACATCAGCAAAGTGAGAAGATGAACACTAAAAATAGGCTCTATTAACTTTACTTTTAGATTTACTGCCTTCAAAAAGTGCCTATTCTGAGAAACATAAACATTATTCCTACATATGTATGTACACACGGTACCCAGAATCATACTATTCAGCCTTCAAACACATACCATCAGGAGTAGGTGCTGAGATAAGATACCCTTGCCCAATGGAAGAAAGTCACCCACTTCCAGTATCTACTTGAGTGGCTACCATGAAATAGGCTACCAGCACATTCCCTATGCAGTCCTTGTGGATAGAGCCACATTGTATGTATATCCCAAGAATAGTGATATATTGCTGAGGGTTCCTATACTCTACTTCAAGGACATATATGTCTTACAAAATTGGAACATTTACTCATGAAAAAAAGAAGTTTAAGAGAATTAATAGAGCCAGGGTCTGTATTAGGATATGTGTCATGTGTGTGTTTTATACATGAAGCATCCACGCATTTAGAGTATCAGCTTATTTCTTCTTCTTTTATCTTGGATAGCATCAGAGAAAACAAAGAGAGGCCTTGGCTGTGGGGATTGGAGGCTCAGGGGCCCTGCCAGATCCTTAGAGCATTTTTACTCTGACTTCTAAGAATAGTAGTGCCTGCTATTTAATGGCTTCTGCTCCCATAGTTCTGGTGCTGGTGGAACAACTGTGGATATTGTGGGTGAAGTAGCAGCAGCAGAGCCTAAAACGCTGGGTTCTCCCCCAAGGTGGCAGCAGGAGAGGAGCAAGGTAAAGGGGATGAGGTAGGCAGTATATGATTGTAGAAGGGTTGAAGGGAGGACACGATTCCAAAAAAGATTGTTGTCAATGTGTCGTCTGACTCTACCAGCTGGTGAATTACACTTGCCAAGTCGTTCTCTCTCCTTCTAAGTCAGTTGGCTCCATATTCACTTGAATATGCCTCTGTTTGAGGAGAGGGAGATACATCGACTTTGCCTTTCTGAAAGAAAGATATAGATGTCCTCTTGATCACAAACTTGTTGGCTCTCCCACCCTGATTCCCAAAATGGAAGTAAAGGAGACAAGCTATGGAAGATAGATTGATGGCATTGAAGTCTGCCAGTGCTCTGTTTTCTATTTAAGGACCCCCGTTTCCTAAACCAGAGGTGAAGGTACAACAGAGCCCGGGTTAATAATTTCATGAGGATGACTACCCTGCTTTAGAGATAATCATTTAAGATGGGTTGGTTCTCTAAGGGAGAAGGGTGATAGTCTTCACAAAAATATCTACTCTCCTGTGGATGTTCTTTTTCTGTTTTTACCTTATCCAATTTCAACATTAGTCACTGGCTGTTTTTTAGAGAACCAGATTTGAGTGCTAGAAAAGAGTTCAAAAATCTCTCTGTGATGTCATAAAGGCATTGGGAAAAAGAGGTTTTCCTCCTCAGAAACAAATGGACCAAGAAAGATATAGCAAGACCTCACTGTAGGTATCATTCTGATGGTTGCAACCATGAGAGAGAGTTTTATGTAAAGGTTAAGTGATGTTTACCTGGGGACAGGGCAAGGAGAGGGAGGAGACAGGAACAAGTCAGGCTTTCTCTATGCTAAATATGTCTACTACCAGCAGGCACTTCCTACTAGCCAAACAAACCACAGAACAACCACGATTGGTTCCTAGTGTGAATAACATTCCCTGACTGAGAGCAAACCATCCAAACATATGCAGAGAACATGACTTTTCTTCATATGTGTGATACTCCTAAATACAGGTTTCTGTTTGTTATTTTGAGCAAATTGAATTGATTCACTACATCATGAACCATCTCTGATATCTCCAAAATAGCACACATGGTTCCTTATGATAATACAAAAATAAAACGTGTTATAAGCAAGTGACTTAGTTGTTTTCTTTTGTATCTGTACATTATCTAACTATATTAAAACATGTTTTATTTACCATCTGTCAGTTTTATTCTGTCAATTATGTTTTGCCAATGCTCTATAAGAATAAATACAAAAATCATATTCTTTTTCTGTAAAAGAATTACTTTATTATATTTAGAAATCCAATAAACTTATTACATTTACTTGCCTGTGTGTGGAATTCTTCTTGAGTCAGATAATCTTCTAAGCTCCATTACTGTGATTCATTTTTGACATCATTTGCTTTCCATATGGCCCTCCGAGAATGGGAAATGTCTCTCAAACCAAGTGATGCCCCAAGAGCATGAAGGCCCCTCTCTCCTTCCTGTCAGCACAGATGAGCTTAATATCTGATGGGTTGTGAAATCACTTCACCACCCTCTACCTGAACCCTGGAAATAAATGATTTTTGCCTTTTAAAGCTGGATCCAAGTAAATAGGTCCTTTGGGGTGGGGATGAGGGTTTCCCACTCCCATTCAGAAACTGGCTGACTTTTTCACACTTTTATTCTATTTATACTATATTTCTCAGAACTTGAAAATCCACTCTGAACTAGGTGCCTTGAGGGATACAGATATGAAACATAGTTTCTACTGTCAAGGTAGTCTACATTCTAGTTGAGCCCATAGATATCCGTACGAATCATATGAGGAAAAGAACCAGACACGGGAGTAAAACTTCACATTTTCAAAACTTAGCGCTTACATTATTTTCAATACCATTGCAGTTTTTTTGCCTTCACTTTATAGATGAAAATTCTGAGAGAGAAATAAAGTTTACAACTCAAAATATCGCTCATTCAAGAAAACTTTCTGTTTGTTTTCTAAACTAGCAGGGTTGCAAGGAGAACCAAAAACCCCATTTCACTAAACCCTAGGCGTAAGTAAAACGAGCATACCTGAATCTCCTTTCATGAAAGTCAGAGAAGAGGACTTCCTCAGTGTCCCCACTTAGGCCTCAGGTTCTCTCTCTCCAATATCATGTTTCAGTCCACTGATACCAGGACATCTGAGAACTACAGATGGGACAACACTGCGAGAGGCCACCATTGTTTTAGCTGCCAGACACAAGATGCATCTTTTTGAACATGAATGGCAGGCAAGTGACTGGGACTTGGGATATTCATAACTTCTCATGGGGAAATGGTAAACAAAAAGAAGGGAAATATGTTGTTAAGTGCTGTCAAGATGGGTCTGACAGCCACCCTCATAGGGTTTTCAATGGCTGATTGTTTTAGGATTGCCTTGGGAATGAATTGCCACATCCTTCTCCCATTTTTGTGGTGCTGGGAATTGAACCAGGGACCTCAGAGACTGCAGAGCGGTGTTCTACCAACTGAGCTAAATCCCAGTCCCTCTAAAATATAAATATAGTCAATTCCCTGAAACATGATACTAAGTGAGGAAAATCCATACAAGAATAAATATATGCTATCATTTATAGAAAATTTAAAATAAAATTAATGATGTTATTTAATGACAGATACACATATATTCTTGGCAATTAGGATAAAAGGAAAGAGATGTAATTGGTGGAATGCACAGGGATCTTCAGTTGTATTACTAATACTCTTATTTCTCTAGTTGAGTTATGGCTTCCTAGGCATTCATTTTATTACTATATAGTATAAAAATGCCATATATCTATCACATATTTCATAATATAATAGTTCTTTAAAAAGAAAGAATGGACCTCCATTTTCTACTCCAGTGCAGTCAAGCACTCAATATACCCTTAATGATCAGTATATCTGGGAAAAAGGCTGCCAAAGGGAGGGCTAAGAAAAGCTCTAGTAATATGGCTCGGCATTTTTACATGAAATCCTAGAAGCAGCTCCTTTAGTAAATATAGATGAGAATGATGGAAAAATGGGGAGCAAAGCTATCAATGTGGATCGTGCAATTGCAGGACACTTCCTTGCCTCTTCCCACACTTCTTGGCCCCAACATCTTTTTCTTGCCAGGCACCATGGCACCCGCCTGTAATTCCAGCAACTCAGGAGGTAGAGGCAGGAGAATTGTGAGTCCAGGACCAGAGGCAGCCTGAGTGACATAATGAGACCCTGACTCAAAATAAAAAATAAAAAAAGGAGTTTGAGTGCAACTCAGTGGTACAGTGCTTGCCTAGCATGTGAGAGCCTGGGATTCAATGCCCCAGTATTGAAGAAACAATTCTTCAGGAAGCCTTCACTTTTTCATTCACTGAATCTCATTAACCCCCTCCTTGCAGTTTCCCATTATAATGCAACTAATCTCACTACTATTCCGTGTTGGTATACATGTCTGCATTTCTAAACTACCATCATTTCTCTAGAAAGGAAATCATCTCATCAATTTAGATGCCCCCAATGTATCTAGCACAGCCTGGCCCATCACAGACCCCAAATAAATGATTATCCAATGGAATTAAACTGACTCTCCTTCAACTTCTCCCCAGATTCATGTTAAAAGCAAAGTATTCCTCTCTTTGTCTTAGCTATTTTGCTCAGGAAGTCAATAAAATACTCATTCTCTCTTAATGATCACATAAAAATTACAATGATAGGGAAATCTGCATGGAGCCACAAACAAAATTCTTAAATTCAGGTCAAAGTGTCTTGCTCTCTCCCAACTCTTGAAGAAAGGGAGTGAGCCTGGTACTAGGAAAAAGGAAGAAGCAAATATGAGATGATCATGTAAACTAATCTGCACATCTATTAAGTAACCCAGAGCCCAAGCCTCAATCTTATTGCAGATCCCATTCACTCATCCTTCCTTCTTCATACCCAGCTTCCTCCCTTGGTCCACCTGGTCCTTGTCCATGCTTTCATTCTGGTGGGGGTCATTCCAAGGCATCTCCACTCATCTCTCTGACTTAGTCCCTCTGACCGTTCCCCTCTCCACCACCTCTAAATGGTCCTCCATTGTCACCAGCTTCGTACTTCCAAGCCACAGGGACCCCACTGCCCTCCTGATCTTAACCTTTCCTATCTTCCCATCACCCCACAGCAAAAGAATTCCTTAGCATGAACTTGAAGTCTTCAGGTTATCCTTCCAGCCTTTTCTATTTGCACTTCTTCTCACCACATACCATCCTCAAACAGACTATGCCTTTGTCCTGGCTTCTCTGTCCTATGGCTCCTTCCTCTTTCGTCTGGCACCTACTGAGAATTACACAAGAACTCCTCCCACAGAACAACTCTGTCTGAACCCAGGCACTAAACACTTGACCAACATTTGCATGACTTCTGGCAGCCTAAGGCTGCACCCCTGGGATAACCTGGCCCATGGGTGAGTTCCTGTCTGAAAGTTCAAGGCAAAAAAAAAAAAAATTACTCTTTGTTCTACCTAAGACACCCATGATAGGCCCCTAACAGCTTTTTAAAGAATTTATTTTTAATAAATTATAATTGCAAATCCTTTCTCTGTCTCTTACATATATGGGTCTCCTACAACCCAGGCATATTTTCCTCTAGAACCTGAAAGCCATTCCTTATAAATGTAATCTTCAGGAAGGAGAGAGCCTTGTTCTCCCAGTCCCTATAGGAGGATGACATTCCAACCTTGACTGTAGCAACCAGCAGCACAGCTGGACTAATCACTAGGATATTGACAACTTTCTAACCAACTTTTTGTCATTTTTCACTTCCCTGATTGCTTGAGCCTTTGCTCCCTGCCTCTCCTCCCTCAGTGTCCCTCTAACATGCCCAGCCATCTCTGCACAAATGTGACCAGAGCTCAGTTTTTTCCCTCTGTCAGCAGCTACAGAAAAAAAAAAAAAACTCTGGTTCTGCCACTTGAACTAATTACTGCAATGTTCGTTTTTGACACCACTCACACTCCAAGACCCAGATCTCATGTTACCTCCTCCAGGAAGTGTTTCTTTGACCTGCCTGATGATGTCTGTCACTCTTACATACTCCCAGGCAACTCTGAGCAGACATATACTCTGGGATTGTTATAGGAAACTTACATTTATTTCAACTCAAACTTCCAGCTTGTCTAATTGTGCTTTACTGGCTCCTGTATGCATTGTGCTAGGTGTATAATAGGTCTTGAATAAAGGTGTACTAAACAATTAATTGAACAAATGAATGAGTGAGGGCTTCTAGAGGGATGGTAGGTTGGATGTGCCCTCCCTCTATAGAGTTCTCCTTAAAGAAGAAGGAGACAGAGGTGCATTGAAGAGAAGAACAGCAACTATATCTCTCCAGGAGAGGAAGATTGACCAGCATAGACTTCTTTTTTGTGGCCTCTAAGGTATTTTCCACTCCGTCATTTTCCCTTCCCAAATCTTTCTTAGTCTGTATGCAAAGTAGTTTTCCCTCATGGATCGTGAAGAAGTATTTTATGTTCTGCACTGTAATGGGGAGGAAAGGGAGTCTAGACTCCCCTCAAACACTGGATGAAATTTCCCAACTGAAAGGGCTTGAACTTGGCCATAATGAGATGAAACTGTGTGATGTCAAGCCAACCTAAACTATCCCATTGTTCTGAAGTGTGACTAAATACTGACTAATATTACTTCCGCTGGCACTTTTTTTTTTTCCTGCCTCAGCACAATGGAAAAGTTCCAGGCTGTTGTTTTACTTCACAGTCTGGACAGAATGGCTTCCTCACACCAAGCCATTTGAGAGAGAGGCAAAGTGGAAGGGGTGTGGGCATGAGGGAATACCCAACACTCCCAAGAGTACTCTTAAGTTTAGTAACCCTTCCATGCTCCTGAAATTTGTTGTTGTTGTTCTATGTTAGTCACAAAAGCAATAAATAACACTGCAATGCTAGTTGGGAAGGAACTTGCCCAGGTCTACAAGCAAGGAGCCAACACTTTCCCTTCCCATCCTGAAATTTGCTGTGTCACCCTGACATTGCCCACCAAGGGGTTGAGGGTGGATGTGAAAGCTCTCCTTCCTGCAGAGCTCTGTCTCTTCAGAAACAAGTCCTCACACCTCCGTGCAGTCAACATTCCTGCTGCCTCCCTATGGACTATGCTTAGTTCCATTTTGGAGACAAGTGATGTTTGCACAGGGTAAAGAGATGCAGAGCCTTGCTCCCTGTGGATTAGAGCACCAGAGGCATGATAGGTAATGACTTCTTTCAGAGAGAAAATGGAGAAATGAGCAGAGCCAAAGTGGTGGGAATGTCTTCAGGGAGTGCAAATGGAGGGCACTGTTCAGAGTTGCCTTTGGAAGGTCAGATTGGTCCCTTCTTGCACAGCCATGGCACACAATGGATGAACAGGACTGTGTGACGCAAGCCTTTGAACTGAATGGAGTCCCAATGTTTTCCCTGCTATCTCCCTCCAAAGTCCTAGAAAACAGCCCCCCCTGCCTTACCCAGTTTCTTCTAGCTTTGCTTTCTATCAGTTTCTGCTGTTTTGTTCTTGGCTTCCCTTCTTCCCCAACCAGCCTGGTGGCACAAGGGATCAACTGTCCCATGCCACTTCAGAGGACGCCTGCTATCCCTTGACAAAAGGGAAAATCTCCTTTCTCTGAGAGTGTTTGTACCTTTCATTCTTAAATGCTAGAGCCTTCACAAAGAGGTACAGTCCCTCTCAAAAAATCAACCAACTCCTTTTCCAACTGTGGGATTTACTTTTCCCTGGCTGTGAGTCATCTCTATAACCTCTGAGTTTCCAATAGTTTGTGGGTTAAAGGAAAATCCAGTCCCCACAGGACCTTTCAGCTCCCTGGGAATGAGGAGAAACGATTCATTACAGGGCAGAAATGATTGCCTTTTGCTTTTCAACTGTCACTGGAGGCCCAGAACCCACAGTCATCAAATGCAGAGGCTCTGCTAAATCATCACTATTTCAGCTACTAATTAGGTCTAATGTTCACAACAGAGAAGTCAGCGGGGGCAATAAACCACTTCTTCAAGTGATTAAACTTTCAAGTAAACACTTTCATGACCACAAGAACCATTCCCTTGCAAAGGGTTTTCAAGACAATGAACAAGACCTCCATGGGAGTGTTCATAGGCCAGAACTCTAGTTGTGCCCAGACACCTTGTCTCCTCTGGCCAGACACCTGCTCTACCTCTTTGGTTCTGGTAAGATGCTTCAGGGGACCACATGACAAAGCCAAGGATGAGATTATGACAGGACAGGAGACAATGCTCAAAGGATGGGGCTCTGTTAGGCAGCAGAACTAACAGCACAGTTGGTGAGAAAGTCATTTGCTGTTTCTGGGATACTGGGCCCCAGGTTTAAAAGAACAGGTTTAGAGAAAGAGTGTGGTGGTGCAGAAACTGAGGTACTGTGCTAAAGTAGGTTAATATCAGTTATTTCAAAGCAAAAATACAGACATTCACTCCAGAGCTTTCTCAGAAGAGCTCACTTTAAAAAGTGCTCACTTAAAAAAAAAATGCAAAAAAATCTATATGCTCACTGCAGAAAAAAATAGAAAGTACAAGCAAACAAAACTGAGTTTTAGTCTTCCATGATCCTATCCTCCCACATGTTTATCAGCTTGTCCTACTCTGGGGGCTTATGTTGCTGTGATACTGAACGCTATGCCACTGATATTTCAGACACCAGCAAAGTCACCATTGGGGAACAGGTTTTGGCTGAGCTTCTAGACTAAGACAGACTAGGGAGAAGGACCTGGCAGCCCGATCCCAAAACAAATTAGCCATTGCAAACCCTATGAATAGCAGAGAAGCACTGACAAATATAATGCAGGAAAATTAGCTCCCAGTGCTGGAGGGCATTCAAGAAATGACTGTGAGCCCCCCAGGCTGAAAGGTATTACAGAAATGACAGGGGAAGAATTGCCTCCTTAAAGTAGAGGGAACCTTAATTATGAGAATTGAATAAAGCCCCTGGGACCTCCTTTTGCTGATGTGGCACAACTCAAATGAGAAGAAACACAGTGACTACAACAATGGGCTGAAACATAAAAAACATCCTGTGCATGGCACAATGTTGGGTAGTGTTTTGTTCTGCTATGCTTATAGTTGCTATGAGTCAGATCCAACTCAATGGCACCCAACTTGATCTTATCACCTAGGGTAGGGTTTCTCAACTTTGACACTGTTGATCTTTTGATTTGGGCAATAAATACTCTGATATTAGCACGATCCTGTGCATTGACACATGTTTAGCAGCAACTCTGGCATGCCCACTAGAAGGCATTAGCATACCCTACATTTCATTTGCAACAATCAAAAATGGCTCACTAGACATTGCCAAATGCCTCCAGGAGAAAAATCATTCCCGTTGACCATCACTGTTCTAGATATAACCAGTGATACCGTTTTTCTGGCTTTTTTCCCTTGCATGCATATAAATGAATGTATATATTTTAAAGTGGAGCTGTGATATATTATTTTGTGTTTTCATCTTTCATTTAATCATATATGTGAATACTTTCTTTTAGCTATATCTTGAACATGTCAATACCTGTTCTACAATATTATCTTAATGGCCCCATTGTGTTCCATTGCATAGTTGTACCATGGTTTATTTAATACTCAGTTTATGGACATAGAGATTATTCCAAGGACAGTAAGAGCATTAAAACACAAATAGAATTTTAAATCCTATTTGACTTTGAAAATGGGAGGAGGTTGGCACAATGCATATGAATAAAGAAATAAATGCCTATACTGCTTCCTTCCATTTACAGAGAGGGAGCAAAAAAGAAGATGAGAAAGAATCTTAATACCTGGTGACTCTCCTGTTCTTTTAGCAAGTAAGTGCCTGAGCAGAACCTGTTCGTGAATCTCTGGTTATGCTGGGGTAAGATTTGAGGAGTAGAGAACCAAATGAATTTGCCAAGATATAAAGGAAGAGAAATAGCTTAAGGATTGCTTGCCAAAGAGGAGGCTAAGAATGAGGAATCCTGGAAAATAAAGAGCAGAGTAGACAAAAAGAGGGTAAGGAGGTGCAATGCAAAATGTTTGTCTGCAGGGAAGTCAACCCATCTGGTGCCCAAGTCCCCAGTAAAGCAGACCACACTCCTTGCCTGTGGCCCAGGCACAGAGTAAAGTCTATTTGGCATAGGATTTATTACTCAGGATGGTACCTTGCAGAAAAGGGACATCTAGGGCACGGGCAAAATACAGAGTAGACATGGAGAACTAGAATTTGTAGGCAGAACAAGACTCACCAGAGATATTGGGATTTGAGTCACAAGGTTTTCACTGTATGTGAGATGAGCGGCTGATGTAAGCTTGTTTAAATACTGAAGGCCAAAATGAGCTCTGCAGGTAAACAATCTGAGCAACATCTAGTCAGCAGACACTTAAATTACCCTGTTCTTTTTACTCTTATAAACAACACTATATTGACTAGTGCTGTAGTTATTAGCATATAAAGGGTGATCCAAAAATACAATGAATGTTTAAATTTTAACAGATTATTACAGTAAAAGACACAGTGCCACTAACCCCCTCAATTTTTTTCAATTTAAACATTCATCATGTTTTTTGATCACCACTTTGTATATCCTTCACTTTTTTAGGCTAAGTATTAGAAATGGAATTGCAGGGTCCAAGAGAATGGATGTTCTTAAGGCTTC
Source organism: Pedetes capensis (assembly GCA_007922755.1). Taxonomy (NCBI): domain Eukaryota; kingdom Metazoa; phylum Chordata; class Mammalia; order Rodentia; family Pedetidae; genus Pedetes; species Pedetes capensis. Next base: position 27,358 of record VMDO01018196.1, read on the forward strand.
TGATACATATGGCAAAAACCCTGACAAGAAGGCTTTAATAATTACCTGAAGGGATGGCAAGTCCTCTCTTCCCATTATTTCACCAAAATTGGTATCTACTCCTCCCATTTTATAGGCAAATAAAGCATGCCTATGTTCACAAAGGGAGAAGGACCCTGCATCCCACTCCCAAAAATCAATTTGCCATTGAAAACCCTATGAACAGCAGAGAAGCACTGACAGTAGTGTTTCCCCTGTTGTACAGAGGGTCGCTATGAGTCGGATACCGACTCGACAGCACCTAACAACAACAACATGTTCACAAAGTGGTGGAATTAGAACTGGAGCCCATGGCTTTCTAACATTAAATTCTGCACTCTGTCATCGATGGTAATACTGCTTCCTTTGTCAGAGCTAGATACGTACCTTTTTTATTTTTCAGTATTGGGGAGTTGAAACCAGGGCCTTTGCACATACTACTGAGCTGCACCCCTAATCCTTTTTTTTATTATTATTGTTTATCTTGAGACAGGGTTTCACTAAATTGTGCAGGCTACCTCTGGCCTTGAACTCACAATCCTCCTGCCTCAGCCTCCTTTGTCCCTGAGAACTCAGGCATGCACCACCACATTCAGCTTAGATATATAGCTCTTAGAAGACTCAGCTAGCATCAATTCTGGCCTTGGCACTCCTCTGCTTAACCTCATTGCTATGAGGTTAAAGTCCAAACATTTTCTGTGGCTTGGAAAACCATTGTCAATCTAGTCCTCAACTACAGCTGCATCATAATTTCTTTAAGTTCTCAAATGTACATTCCTCTCTCCTGTCTCGGGTCTTTTGTACCGGCTCTTCCCTACCTCCTCACCCATCTTTGGGTAACTTCTGCTTCTATTTTTGATGTAACTTAAACATTAATTCCCTTATGACTCTTTAGTTCTAGATTGTGTGACCCTGTTGCTTCTGCTATGGCTTGGATCTGAAATGTCCCCTAAAAGCCCATGCATTAAAGGCCTGGCCCCCAATGTACTACTGTTCAGAGAGGGCTGATCATTGAATTATGAGGGCTCCAACCTCACCAATGGATAAATCCATTGGATTCATAGCTTGATAGGCTACAGGGAGGCAGCAGAAGCATTAGGAGCTGGGGCCTAGTTGGAGGAAGTAACTCCCTGAGGCTGTGCCTTTGAAGAGTACAGTTTTCCTCCACTCCATTGCCCTGGCCTCCATTAGGTGAGTAGCTTTCCTCCACCCCCTGCTCCCCTCCATGGTGCTCTGCCTCATCACAGGTTCAGAGCAAAGGGAGCCAAATGACCACCACTGAGAACTCCAAAACTGTGAGTGAAAATAGACCTTTCCTCCTGCAGGCTGATTTTCTCCAACGTTTTGTCACAGAGCCAGAGAGCTGACTCACACCGCTTCCTGTACTTCTCCCACGCATTTTACTTCCCCAAAGACTTGTTGCACTGTGTTGTCAGACTTGTCTAATGACCTGTCTGCCCTATGTATGTTTAAGCCACATAGGACAGAGTCCATATTTAGAAAAACCAAGATCAGTTCTGCTGAGTAGCCCTTGCTCTGCCAGCCTCCGCAGGCCCACTCCAGGTTACTGGAATCTCATCCTCTTCGGAGGGCTTCTCTATGCTGGCGGCCCTCCTGGAGTTCTCCGCCCTCCACCTGTGTTATCACAGGGCTCTATCTTTGGGACATTTCACGTTAGGAAGAACCTCCCCGTGGTTAGAGCGTCTGGCAGCTGACTAGGCCGAGGCCTTCTCTTCCAGTGCGCTCTTCTGAACGTGCTTCTGGGTGACAACTGGTCTTGCCGACATGACTGCAGTGCCTGGGGCAGGAATGAGACATTCCCCCAAGCAGGGTACTCGGGGCCAGGTGGCCTCTGAGCGTGTGGGAGAAGATGGAACTCGCCGACTGTCTTGGCAACAGGTAACTCTCCAAGCCTCAACAACTCGCTTCCAGCCCCGCCAAAGTCTTGCCATTCGGAGGCACTTGTTGCCGCGGTAGAGCTGTCTTAATAAGGGAGCTCGATTCTCTTCTGGGGGAGTTTCCTAGAGCGATGCTCTTAGAAACTCCTTGGCAGGAAGCCTGAGCCAGGCTTGGCATTGACAGCGCCCTCCTGCTGGCATTAACAAGCCTCTTATTTAAATGTAAATGAGCACTCGGTGCCAGTTTGTGAGTGAAACACATCCCTTGTGTTAAACCAGAATTGGAACGCTAAACACACCAAATGTCGGCTTGCTTCCCACTTCCCCACCACATCCGCGGTTCTCAGGGGAGATAGGCCTCATCTCCATCTGCAGAGCTGGAGTCCTCGGACAACAGGGAGAAATTGTGGGATCCGGGGGTCTCTTCATAGCCACAAATCTGCTTTGATATGACCTTTGATAAGTTACTTAGAAGTGCAAAAAAAAAAAAAAAAAAAAAAGGAAATAAAATAGGTACCCTGTCAAGTCCAAGTCAACAAAGGTGCCTTCAGGCCCACCAGGCCCAGCAGAGGGTCTGCGCAGCTGCTTCTGGCTTGCAGGCTGCGTCACTCCAGCACTCCCAGGAACCCACCTGTGCCAAACATGCTCTACTACTCCTGCACACTTTTTTTTCTCTGGATTTAGTTCTCTCATCACCCAAATACACTTCATCTGGGAGTCTCCCATAACGTCTGGTCTTGCTCAGCCATCTGCTATCCTACTCAGTTTCCCAGCACATACTGTCCATCTTTTATCCAATAGCCTGCTCTGGTATTTCTGTCTTTATTTCAGATATTTGTGGCGTTGACTTGTGCTCCTCCATCATGTGGAGTCCAGCCATCTCTCTCTGAGACACCCAGGTAACCAATATGTTTACAGCTTATAATATACTAGATGCTAGATTGTCTCTATTCTCATGTGGCAAATACAGATGGACTGTGTGTGTATCTTGTGGCCAAGCCTGGGTCTTCATTGGTAACCCTAAATCTAGCCACAATTCCAATGAATGAGTAAATGAAAGCATGGAGGAAAAAAGTAGAGAAACTCCATATTCTCACCAAGATCTTACTATAAGAGACCAAGTAGGGCTTCATTCCATCTCACCATCCTTCAGTCTGGCATATGATTTCTAGCCAAGTCTATTAGTCATGGTTCTTCAGAGAAACAGAACCAATAGGAGAGAGACAGTCTGTCTCTGTCTCTCTCTTTCTCCATATATATATATATATATATATATATATGAATGAATTGGCTCATACAGTTATGGAGGCCAAGAAGTGCCACCATCTGTTGTTCGCAAGTTAGAGAATCAGAACAGATAATGGTATAATTTAATCTAAGTCCAAAGGCCCAAGAATCAGAGGCTCTGGTATCCAAGAACAGAAAAAAGATGCTCCACTTCGAAAAAACACACAGAGATAATTTGTCTTCCTTCTGCCTTTTTGTTCTATTTGGTCCCTGAACAGATTAGATGGCATCTAACCACATTGGGGAAGGAGGATCTTCCCTCCTCAGTCTACCAATCTGAATACAACTCTCCTCCAGAAACATCTCATCTTTGTCCATTTTGTGCTTCTACAACAGAATACCACAGACTGGGTAATTTATGTAGAACAGAAATATATTTCTCACAGTTCTGGAGGCGAGGAAGTCCAAGATCAAGGTGCCCTCATCTGGTAAGAGCTGCTGTCTGAGTCCAAGTCGGTGCCTTGAATGCCACGTCCTCCAGCAGGATATAATGCTGTGAATTCACATGGCAGAAGGCAGAAGGGCAGAAAGGGTAGGAACTGCCTTTCATGAGGGCACCTGATCCCATTCATGAGCCCTCATGAGCTAATCTCCTCTCAGACTGCCCATCTCTTAACACTATTCTTAACGCTATTGGCCCCAAATGAACCTTGGAGGGGGCACATCCAAACCACAACATGTGTCCAAAGACAGACAGGAAGTCATGTTTTACCACCTATCAGAGCATGCGTAGCTCTGCCAACCATCACTCCAAGAGTTCATTTTGACATTGCTCCCAGCATCAGGACAACTGAACAAGTCAGTAGAATGTGTAATATCCATTAAACATGCATCAAGGAGGCCCTCCTAAAGAAGCATGGAGGGTTGCCTTCAGAACAACATGAGAACTGCTGCTGAGGAAGTTCCAGAGAAATAAGAGATAGCTTTACCTGGAGCACCTTGAATCCAGCAAACATGCCTTTGCTACAAGGCAGAACTCCGTTGTTAGCTTCACCGAACATCTAAGTTTTGGGGTTCCTCCAGCCCCATGATTGATGAAAACGACATTTCTGATGGTTGGGGCCAAACTAAAATTCTGGAGATACTCCTTCTCGCTACTCAAGCCCAGTCCCTGTCAATGCCCCTTCATAGACTGGTCGATGGCTTATACTGGGGACAGAATTCAGGGTACAGATGGTGCCTACTGTCCCTAACAGTTCTCACTGATTTGGAGTACCTATCGAGGGAAGGGTCTGAGGCTGGGAGAATCTATGGTGTTCGCCCCAACCTTTGTGAGACTGAGGACAAAGCACAGAGGACGTGATACATGGGGAGAGAGGGGCTGCTTCTGTTCCTTCTTCAGGAAACCATGAGAGCCCTGCACCCTTCAGACTGGAAATTTTGAAGACAGAAGCCTCGACCCCAACCCAATGGTGGGTGGAAGCAGCAAGTTTTCTGCAATTGAGTCTGGAGGAATCAGTGGTGATTAGGGGAGCCACAATAGAAGCAAAAACACAAGGCAGATAAGTTGTGGGTTTTGCTGACATTCTGCTTTGTGCATCCATGTGAAAATCTTCTTTGGGGACTCTCAGCTATAAATAGAAGACATCTTAGGGGAAGTTATTTCTGGAAACTGAGCATTATCAAAATTTCAGTTAAAAAAAAGGAACCCCCCCCTTTTTTTTCTTTTTGGTTGCCACAGACTGGTAATGCCTGAGGCATTTCAGTTACATTTTAATTACACTGCAAAAGGAAAATCATGATATGAGAAGATTCCTGGGTTCTTTCCCTAGAATCCGGTAACTGGGTATTTAGTTTTGCCTCAGCATCTAATGAATAAACCCTTTTCCTTGGGAACTCAGGTTTTCCCCACCTGTAAAAGGGAGTAGTAATTGGGTTAAAAAAAAGTCCTAGGAAGAATACATCAGAAAAGAGCAAAGTACAACTCAAATACCGCTCGATTCATTCATCCAACAATGCCAGGTGCCTGCTCCACACCAGGCTATATGCTAGTGCTCATTGGTGAGAGCTGGTCTGGCATAATTCAGGCTGTGGAATTGATTCCCACATGAACAGACAGGAGCTTTGCTCATATGTAAGTTTCAGTCAAGTGGGCCAGACAGCCATTAATTAAAGGATAAAAATAAAAATAAAATTTAACTGTAATGACACTATGAAAGTGAGAGAAATGGATCTTTTTGAATATAAATAGAATTCAGGGGCTCTAAATAGTGGGCTGGGATTTAGCTCAGTTGATAGAGCACTGCTCTGCAGTTGCTGAGGTCTCAGGTTCGATTCCCAGCACCTCAAAAATGGGAGAAGGATGTGGCAATCCACTCCCAAGGCAATCCCGAAACAATCAGCCATCGAAAACCCTATGAGGGTCACTATGAGTCAGACAGGACTGAAAGGCACCTAACAATAACAATAAACAGTGAACGTGTTTTGTAGTGCAGTATGACAAGAATGTATAAGGTGGCCGCAGAAAGAGAAGGTGTGTAAGTATGTATTTATATGAGCACAGAAAGATGAGACTGGGGATAGGGCTGATCAGGGACTGACCACAGAGAAGGAAAATGATGTCATATAGGCCAAGAGAGGAGAGTGTCTTAAGAATTAAGTAGTTCAGCTGGGTGCAACAGTGCATGTCTGTCATCCCAGTGACTCAACAGGTAGAGGCTAGAGGATTGCAAGTTTAAGGCCAGAGTCAGCCAAAGTGATTTATGAGATACTATCTCAAAATAAAAAGTAAAAAATGAGCTTGGGGTGCAGCGCAGTGTTAGAACCCTTGGAAAGCATTCATAAGACCTTGGGTTGAGCTACACTGTACAACAACAACAACAACAAAAAACTTGCTAAATAGTTCAATAAGAACTTGATGGAAAGAACCCTATTTTGTTTATTTTTATTTATACCTTTTACCATCCTTAAGGCTGCTAGCATAGAGACTGCAGAGTATGTACTCCATGTTGGCTAATAAATATATTTTTCTTTATTTATTTATACCTTTTACCATCCTTAAGGCAGCTAGCATAGAGACTGCAGAGTGTGTACTCCATGTTGGCTAATAAATATATTTTTCTCAACTATCCAGAAAAGGGAGACTCACAGGGGTTAAATGGATTGCTCAAGGTCACTTAGCTCTTGGTGGCTAAAAGCTAGATTGAAAGCCAAGTTTAAAAACATACAGTATTTTAAAACAAGGTTGTTGTTATGACTATAACCACTGAACTGATTCTTAAAGAATAATTTTTACCCTATTGGAGGCATGGAGAGGAAAGGCTCACTAGAAAGGCAGTGCCCAACAGGCATGCCATCTGTGCCTGCGCATGCACAAGTACCCATGTCCTCCTTTCCTCAGACAACTCCAGTGTCTCATTAATTCATGCAACCATTACATTGTTCACAGAGACAGAGGGGGACACCAACCTTGCCTAAGCCAGTCTCTCTCTCCTGAGGTGCATTTTCTTTTCTCCTCCTAAAGGGATATTGCAGCACAATGCTGTCGGGGAGGCTGACAGCTGGATAGTCATCAGATTTACAGCAGTAGTAGGTCAGAGGCTAAGTGGAAAGTGTGTAGATGTAAAACATCTACTTCATTGAAATATTGCCTTCCTCTGTGAAATGGACATAGGAAGTGATCTATTGCTCTTTGGTTCTCTTTATTTAAGGAGTTTCTACATTACTTTCCAAGAGCAAAACCTCTATACAGGCTACTACAGACATTTTTTCTGGGCACTGCTGGTGGCAGTTGCTCTGGTGAGGGACCTCTGAGTGCTTCGCAAATGAGAGCAAGAGCAGGCTAGAGGACTCACCTCTGAGAGCTTGGAGTTCAGCAAGGATTCAGGCTTCCTCATTAGCCTTTGGCCTGAACTTTGGAATTATGGAAATCGATGCCATATGGGTTGCATTTATACATTTCATACTTAGAAAATGCAGTACAGCCTGATGTTTGGTCCATGTCCCTGGAACAGTCCATGCATGCTTCCTGTACTTTTGAAGATCAGATAGGAAATAACCTGAACTCAAGAGCCTAAAATTCTTCCTCACAGCCAGTTCATACTTCATTTGCAATCTCCTGTTGCCTGCATAACATTATATCATCATTTATTACTTGTGAATTGTCAAGTTCCCTCCCTCCCCAGATGTACGTACGATTGTGATGTGAGAGTACTGCTGTGAAGCTAAGCTGAGTTCATCCTAGAATGAGGATCTGTCTAAAGAGGACTAGAAAGTCTGTGGGGGGCCAATCAGCAGATAACTATTTACAGTGGTGGCCCAGAAAGGAAGGTTTTTCAGAGAAGGGCCTAAGAGAAGTTCACAAAAAAATGGGCCATGTTGAAAGGAGAAGGGTCATTCCTTCTCAGGGTGTTGTACCTCTTTACATCTAATTTGCCTGATGTGTCAACTCATACTAGAGCCTAGGAAAATACATACTTATAATAAATCTTTAATGATAGTTATATTAAAGTCTGTAAGGTTTAGGAGCACCAGGCAGCTCCACTTTGGGGTCCAAGGAATATGTATCTTAAAATGGGGACAAAGATGACACACAGTAGCTCTTATACATATGGCTGCTGTTTGCACTGTTGACAGCTTATGTGCACTTGAATTTGAGAAGGAAATGTGAAGTTTTGCCTCAGTCTATTGTTGAGGTCCACAGAAAGAACTGGAGAAAGATAAATATGTCCCAAATGATGTCTAAGGAGATACTGTCCATGAGCACAGAGATGAGTCCCCTCCTCAGGCTTCTAAAAGAGTTGGAGAGAATTAATGGGGATTGTAGATTTACAAGTATGAATTAGCTAAGAATCAGAAAAAGACCATTTAGGAACTAACATCATGACCTCATACTTACCAACAGACTAATGTGGTATATAGAAAACGTGGGACTTGTGGTTGTGATGATTATTGCAATGATTATTATTAATACATATGATACATGTTTAGTATCTAGTATTTAATAATTGCCTGCAGCTGTAGCCCTGTGGCATCTGATCCCATCAGATCTCAGAAGCTAAGCAGGGTCGGGCCTGGTTAGTACCTGGATGGGAGACCGCCTGGGAACACCGGAAGCTGTAGGCTTGGGAGAAGGACTTGGCAACCCCCTCCCAAAAATCAATCTGCCATTGAAAACCCTATAAACAGCAGAGAAGCACTGACAATAGTGTTTCGCCTGTTGTACAGAGGGTCGCTATGAGTCGGATACAGACTCGACGGCACCTAACAACAACAAAAACATTTAATAATTAGTTACTATATATTACATAAGAATTTCTAATAATGACACATAAACACGAAATACATTGGTTACTCTAAAACTGTAAAGCATTTTTTTAGGAATTATTTGCTTTTCATAATAAAATTTTCACATGCCATTTTCACATATATGTTTTCATATATTTACATATAAATATATTACAGGTAGTGTATTATATATAATAGCTAGATATTTAATATAGATAATATACCATATGTTGTTGTTTTTAGGTACCGTCGAGACAAGTCCAACTCATAATAACCCTCATAGGGTTTTCAATGGCTGATGGTTTAGGATTGTTTTTCAGAGGACTGCCACATCCTTCTCCCAAATATACTATATAATATATGATAATTACATATTATGTATATTATGATGGTTCTAGTATGATGACTGAGTGATATGTGGGAAGCAGAAGGGAAGATGTTAGAAATTTTTCTAAATGTGCAGAGGATATGTCTGGATACATTGAAGACTAATCATCAATTGAAATGCATACAAGGTTTTCATTACCTCTGTTAGACAAGGTATTTTAAGAGTATCTATTGACTGCCATCTGGCATACAGGATTTGGTGCTTCCTTTCCTAAGGGTGATGTTCCTCCCTTGGTGTCCGGCCCCTCTCATCTGTCTGACTGTGCCAGCTTTGAAATCTGATGACTGAAATTTCATTTCCTTGAGCTTTCTCCTAAAGCAATGTTCCAGATTGCAGAAAAGCACAGTGTTTCCAGAGAGTCTGAGGACTGGGTTTTCCCTCTTATTTTTCATTTTGTCGGCTCCTTCATGTTTTCCTAGTTAAATGGAAAATGTTTCAGTTTCAGTCCTGCTATTGTTAGATCCTAAGTGAGTCACTTCCTTGTATTTGTCAGTTTTTCATCACTATAACAAAATGCCTGAAATAGACCACTTATGAAGAAAATAGGCTTATGTAGTTCATAGTTTAGGACATTCAAAGTGCATTGGTTTGGCCTGTGGTTAGGGCCTAAGAGTATATGGCATCATATCTAGACAGGAGCACCTGGGGGAAGGCTTAAATCCTGAACCAGGAAGTGGAGGGAGAGTGGGGCTGCTTCTCTCCTTATATCACCACCTTCTCTCAAAAACTTCCAAGTGGTCTCAGGAGAACTACCCTAATCCCTTTTAAGGGCACACCCGAAATGACCATAGGACCTCCCACTACTCTTGAAGTTTCCACCATCATGTCCCAATACCCCTCTGCAGGGACCAGTCTGAACTACATGAACCCTGGAGGGATGCTTAAACCACTTCCCAACTACAGCACTTCCTAAGTTGGTTGCCTAAGCTTCTTCTACTGCAGACTTCCGTCCTGTCACTCCCATGCACTAGAGTAGCTTCACATCTACCTATTTTATACAGAGGATTGGATTCATAAAAAAAAGATACACTGTGATGTCCCAGAACTGAGGAGGCTGAGGCAGAAGGATTGTGAGTTCAAGGTCAGTATGTGCTATGTAGTGAAAGCCTGTCTCAAAAAACAAAACAAAAAAGTTACATTGCTAATTTCCTTAACCCATTTGGGCTCCATCTTTTTTGGTAAACTATAGACAATGTCTGATATTCTAGGTTCTTACATGTGAATCCTACCATCCCTTCCTGTGAAGTCATATAACCAACCATAAGATGGGAGCATTATGTTTATAATTAGTGGAATTATACAGTAATGCCTAAGTACCCATGTGAATTCTTATCAATAATTCTCACATAATGTGCTTAGAGTGATTTCAGTCTCACTGAATCTTGCCAAGAAATTCATTGGAAAGTTTTGCTTTCCTTGAAAATGTTAAGATATGACAACCTCAAAGGTTGAATAAGCTTTATATTTCAAGGTCTGGCATCAAATCCATTTAGTTTTATGGTGCTTACTCATTAAAGACACTTGGCAGACTTTTCTAGCCAGTGTGGCAAAGCCAAAGTTCATGTAAGAATTTGCAGAATTTGGAGAAATAAGCAGTAACCTCCTACTGGTGCCCACACTGAAGAAATGTCATATTTTCCAGAGCTCAACCAAGTAAATAAAACATAGGCAAAACCAGGATCCCATTGTGAATAGTTGTGGGGGCCTGTCTGATTTTATGTTTCATGAAAAGACCTATGGGGCCAGGAGAGCCACTCATTTCCCTTCAGTCCAAACTTGACCTGTGATTTTCTCTCTTTAAAAATCTCTTAGAACTCATAGCTTAGGGACAGAATGAAATACTTTTTGTATTAATGCAAAGCATAGTAATGCTGAAGGACGAAGACCAGGAACTTAACAGTACATCTGGGCTCATTTTCTTGGGTCAGAGACAAGCCTTTGCAAATGAAGTAGTAACAGTTGGTTTTCCCTTCATGTTACAAGGAAAGTGAACACATTCAGAACTGTGGAATTTCATCTTGGGAAAAGACCTAAGAGATCAAATTGTTCAACTTTTATGGGCAGCTGGAATCTCCCCTAAAGCATCTCTTCCAAAGAGTTGTTGAGCCACTACTTGATTATCTCCAATGACAAGGAACTCACTCTTTGTTGAACTAGACAGTTACAACTCTGTTTTTTTTTTTTCTGAGCTATAATTGACTTGTAATTTCTACCCACAGACACTAGTTGCATCCTCTGACACTATACAGAAAAAGTACATTCAACAAATCTGCCTCCTCTTCATGCAACTCTTCCTTGATCTGAATATTGTAAACATTCTTTCTTAGATGAAGGAATGACTCTTTCATTTCTCCTATAATATGCTTGTTTAAACCATTACCTTCCATCACCCTGTTATTATTTTAGGGAATTGGATTATTTTTGTTAGGTGCTGTTGAGTCAGGTTGACTCATGGTGACCTTCCTAGTGTTTTCAATGGCTGATTATTTTGGGATTGCTTAGGGAGTGGGTTGCCACATCCTTCTCCTGTTTTTGTGGTGCTGAAGATCAAACCCAGGGCGACATTCTACCAACTGAGCTAAACCCAGCCCACAGGGTAGGATTACTAAACATTTATTAGCCTATTAAAGATCAGAGAGTTGGAATTCTCCAAGGCCACCAACCTTGGAGGTAGCATGTCAGGAATTCAGGACCAGCTCTAGAAAACCCAGCCATTTTCTATTATTTTCTGCTGCTTCCCAACACAAAGGAGCCCAGCATGTGCACTGCAGATATGTTGAGTGAAGGAGTGCAGAGAGTGCAGAGAGAGCAAAGGAAGGATCACATGAAACTCTGTAAACCATTACCTTATTGGGGTTACTTATAAGGACGTGGGTAACTGTCAGACAGCCTCTATACACAGCTCCACCAATCACCCACAGGAAGCTGCCCCACCACCAAGTCCCACCCTCAGCTAATAGTTCATCTCTTATGTAAATTAGCACCATGTGCAGCTGGGCTAGGAGGGGCTAGTGATGGACACCTCAGAGGAGGGTCTTATGGGGGATCCTATGAAGGTATCATGGTGGTCTTGTGACCCTCCTCTAGAAGGGGAGGTCAGTAGCTCCATTACCATTATTATAACCCTAGCTATGTTTACTTCATTGCCATGGCTGTGGGGTCAAGTTCCCGGGAGGTCATTCCAGTTGTTCCATCCAAAGATGGCCTAGATGGTGATCATCATGTCTAACACATGCCTTCCAGAGGAACCAGTTATACTACAAGGTAATACCTAGCACATGTCTGGTCCTGAGGAACCAGTTATACTACATGGTAATACCTATCAGGTGCTGTGGATTTTAACCAAGCCTGACACTGAGCCACAGGACATTTATGTGGCCACCTGGCCCCGTGTATTTAGTCTTCTAAGCTATTACATTAACCATTACATACAAATAAAATATCAAGTCTCTTTATACTGTAAGAAATTTAATACTTTGGAGGATTTTAGGGAAAGATTGCCATTTTTGCTTGTCAGCTGGCATTTCACTCTCTAGAGTCCTGCTCCAGCTTCTCTATCACTGTTGGCTTCCTTGCCACCTGATCTGGTGAATGATGTCATCTTTCCACAGGCGTTCATTATGAAGTCAGCATTCCATCCTGATCATCCACTCCTGTTTGCTCCACTGACACAAGGCTGTTGTGCAAAAGTCTTTATTTAAGATGTGGATGATGTTGGGTGCCATGGCACATGCCTGTAATCCCAGTGACTGGAGGTGGAGGCAGGAGGATTGTGAGTTTGAAGCCAGAGGTAGACTGCATAACTTAGTGAGACCCTGACTCAAAACATAAAAAAGGGCTGGGAATGCGGCTTAGTGGTAGAGTGCTTACAAAGTATGTGCAAGGCCCTGTGTTTAATTCCCTGATAGTGCGCACGCACACACACACACACACACAAAAGTGGATCATGGAAAGGACATAGAATAAGAATAAATTCAAAACTGGTTATTGGACATCACTGATATTGTAGTCCCTAGGAAAACCACCCAAGTGAGTCCTTTGTTGGTGGTCTTTTCTCTACTACTTTGCCCTCTCTAAAAATAGTCCCTTCTTTAATCCCATCACCAAGCACTTATCCTTTCAACTTTCAAAGAAAACTCAAAATATCTTTAAGTGCATATAAAAGTTCAAGGAAAGAAGAAACCAGTGTATATTATCATGCAAACTATTTTATCTCTTTATTGCTTTAACTCACAGTTCCAGAATGACCCTTAACCCTGCCCTGATAATCAAAATGCTAATAAAAGCATTTTCCAAACAACAGAGTAGCTTTCTCTTAAAGAAAAGAACAGCTTTCTTTCTACCTATGTCTCTGGAAAATATTTGCAGCCTGCAGGAAGGAGGAGGAGAGAGAGGAAGACAGGAATGCAGGGATGGAGGAAAGAAAGGAGAAAAAAAGGAGGGCAGGAGGGCAGGAAGGAAGGAAAGAAGGAAGGACGGAAGGGAGAAAGGAAGGAAGGAAGGAATGGAGGGTAGGTGATATATATTCAGGAGATTGTGAGACTGTAGACCTTCAGAGTAGTAAACTATAATGTTGCAACCAAAAGCCTTTTCTGAAATGAGCTAAGAGTAGAGTTCATTTGATTATATTAAAGTACATAAGTCTCAGTGAGTTCAGTTTAAAATCCATATGCTCTCTGTCATGTTTCTTACTTCAAAATAAAGGAAACTAGAGATGACAGCTAGGATTGAAGCAGTGGTCTTGACTGCCACTTTGTCACTTGTTGTTGTTGTTAGGTGCCATCAAGTTGGTATCCAACTCATTGTGACTCTACAAGCAACAGACAAAATACTGTTGTCATGCTTCTCTGCTATACATAGGATTTTCAATGGCTGATTGTCTTTTGGGAGTGGGTTGCTAGGTCCTTCTCTCAAGCCTACAGCACCTGGTGTTCCCAGGTGGCCTTCCATCCAAGTACTAACCAGATCCAACTCTGCTTAGTTTCCAAGATCTGATGGGATCAGATGCCACAGTGGTAGACTGCAAGCACTTTATCACTAGAGACCCTAAAAATGGGAAGTTACCTTCAAAATCTGAAGGTGTCTGCTGGGGCAAAGAGGTGTTGCCTTTCCCTCACCCATCTTAAGGGTTAGCCTGACACTCATATAAAGAAAAGATATGTTAATAGGGGAAAAGTATAGCAAGTATATTTAACAAAAGTTTCATCTGACATAAGAGCCTTCAGAAATGAAGACCCAAACACCCAGAGAAAACCATTCATTTCTGTGCTTAGGTCCAATGAAGAGTGGGCAGCCATATAGCAATGTGATAGGATGGAAGGAGTTGATTTAAAGGTATTTGACTGAGGAGACCCCACAGGCCTGGCTGTCTGGACTCTTCTTGGTCTCAGTGTGTAGCATCCTTCTTCTTGGGGGTGGGGCAGGATACCTGTCCCATGAGGGTCAGCCAGGGGGAAGGTGAGAGTGTGCCTGTTCAGGTTTCATGGCTTGCTTTGGAGGAGAGGGGTTCTGGTTTCTATAATCCACATTGAAGGAGAGGAATTCAGGATTTTATGAATCACTCTGGAGGGAGAGAGAGGGATGAGAAACAGAAGTTCTGGAAACCTTGCTTTTGAGGCCTTTCCAGTCTCCTTCCTCTCAAAATCCTCAGCATAACAAGGAGCCATACTTTCCAGTAGGTATCATGTTCTGAGTCCTAACATCTAGAATGAGGCAGAAAACTAAGATGCAAAACTCTTGAGGCCTTCTCCACATCCCAGTTCCAAGCTCTGTTGCTCTCCCAGGCGGCAATCATTTCATGGCAATATATTCAAGAGACAGTTAAAAAAGTATCTCTTTCCCATTTACGGCTATAGAAACAGAATCTACTGCCTAATTGAGAATCCTTTCTGCCTAATTACTCCATTCCCATTTTTTTTAAGCAGCAGAGTTTCTGTGGAATTATGTACTGTATAATTTCATCATTTAGCAATATATAAATCAGAACAAAGGAAGAAGGGAGAACCACAGGAGAGTAGTGATCATCACTCTGAATTCCTATGTGGAGAGAAGGGCAAGGAGGGATATGTAGGCAAAGGAACAGCCCAGAGCCACATGGCAGAGCTGGGTTTGAGATTCACTTTCCCCACTTAAATAATTGTTCTTTTAGGTCAACTACATCTTTTTGGCCTGCAGTGGTAGCCCTGTGGCATCCGATCCAGTCAGATCTTGGAAGCTAAGCAGGGTCAGGCCTGGCTAGTGCCTGGATGGAAGACTGCCTGGGAACACCAGAAGCTGTAGGCTTGGGAGAAGGACCTGGCAACCCCCTCCCAAAAATCAATCTGCCATTGAAAACCCTATGAACAGCAGAGAAGCACTGACAATAGTGTTTCCCCTGTTGTACAGAGGGTCGCTATGAGTCGGATACCGACTTGACGGCACCTAACAACAACAACAACAACAACAACAACAACAACAACATCTTCTTGAGCCTCCATCGTCCCTTCTATCATTTTTTTTGCATTGTGTTCCCAGCACCTAGCATAGCTTCTGGCTCAGAGTTAAGTTTTGATAATTAATTGGTGAATGAAAGAGTTCCTGGTTTGGCACCCTCATGACTTGTCCACAGGGTAAAGTGAGAGC
>VMDO01018197.1:0-42806 GCA_007922755.1 Pedetes capensis
TTGTTGTTAGGTGCCATCGAGTCGGTATCCGACTCATAGCGACCCTCTGTACAACAGGGGAAACACTATTGTCAATGCTTCTCTGCTGTTCATAGGGTTTTCAATGGCAGATTGATTTTTGGGAGGGGGTTGCCAGGTCCTTCTCCCAAGCCTACAGCTTCTGGTGTTCCCAGGCGGTCTCCCATCCAGGTACTAACCAAGCCCGACCCTACTTAGCTTCCAAGATCTGACGGGATCAGATGCCACAGGGCTACCGCTGCAGGCAGCAACCCTCATAGGGTTTTCAATGGCTGGTTGTTTGGGGATTGCCTCAGGAGTGGATTGCAGCATCTTTCTCCCATTTTTGCAGTGCTGGGAATCGAACTCAGGACCTCAGAGACTACAGAGAGGTGCTCTACCAACTGAGCTAAATCCCAGCTTCACAGGTATATAGAAGCAGAAACAAATGTAGATATGTGCATTTATGTGTATTTGTACACATGCATATAGTTTCTAGTTCTGTCTAGCCAGAAGGCCTCTAAGCAATGACAAGTCAATAGCAAGGAGCACCCCTAATGCCCAGATGCTGGTATCTAAACACCATTCTACAAGAAAAGGAACTAGCGTTTCTTGGAGAAACAATGGAATCCAAAGCAAGCAAAGAAGAAATACAAAAGGAGCCTGGAACATTTTCTGGCCCTGGAAAGTCATGAAGTGCTTAAGAAACAGCAGGGCCAGTGAAGGAAAATGAAATTATGTCATTTGCAGGAAAATGGATGGAACCAGAGGTCATCATGTTAGGCAAAATAAGCAAGACTCAGAAAGGCAAATATCACGTTATCTCTCATATACAGAGTCAAGATTAAAATAAATATACATGGCATGAATGCAGAAGGGAACTACTTGGGAGGAGAAAGGGGACCAAAGGGAGATCAGAGGGGGGACAAAGAGGGTAATGAGAGGTGAGTATACATAAAGTACAATGATACACATATATGAAAATGTTATAATGAAGCCCATCATTTTGTAGGCTAATTTTAAAAAATAAAAATAAAAACAGAGAAAGAAAAAAAAAAAAAGGCCATGTCAGAAGGACACAAAAGCCCCCTTAAAGAAGTCTCTGGTGGCCAAAGCAGTGCTAAAATAAACAACTTGATAGTATTGAATTTTAAACCTAAAATAAATATCCATGGGAGTGGCATCCCACTCCTGAAACAATCCTGAAAACAATCTGCCATTGAAAACCCTACGAAGGTCACTATGAGTTGGACCCAACTCCACGGCACCTAACATCAACAACAACAACAAAATAAATATCTATGATCCATATTGATATAAACAAATGATTAAATACATGAGAGGACAACTTTTTTGTAGTAGAATTCCAATTAACACAGTATGTGTAGAAGGAATAATGGAAACAGACAATCATCATAAGTGAACACTGTAGTAACAGTTGTTATAGACAAGCACTAATGATGAATACTAAACTTTGTGAGTGAAACCCTAAGTAAGGAGAAACGATATATTTACATACTCTCAATGTATTTCCATGACATCCATATAAATTTACAAAAAAAGTAACTTCATAGGGGAGAAATCTGGCACATTTCACCCTAACCAAGTGATTCAAGTTAGCATCATTAGTAATATGACATAGCTGCATCATCTACTAAAGGACAATTAGATGTGGCATGATTCAAAGTGAGAAGGAATACAGTGGCTCCAACAATGGGCTCAAACATTAAAAAGATCATGTATATAGCATAGTGTCGGATAATTTTTCAGCTATTACTCATAGGGTTGCTATGAGTCAGTCGGACCTAAGTCGACAGTACCTAATAACAACAACAAACATGACATAAATACACATATACATATACCTATATATACCTATATATATGTATATAATATATATGTATGTGTATATATATATGTGTATGTGTATGTGTGCATATATATATATACATATATATATATGGGTATACACACAAGATACGCAAGTAGAAAGGGGACTATTGGTGGGAAGGAAGGATGTGGGGCAGGAAGGGGGGTCATGAGAGGGTAATGAGGTGATGAATATGAGCAATGCACAATGATAGGGCATGTTTGGAAATGTCATAATGAAATCCATTAAGCTGTGTATTACTAAAAATTTGTTAACAAAATATGGAAAAAATTAAGTAAGAGGATTCATTCTGCCGCCAAAAATGAGACTTCCTGCTTCTCTTTTTTCTCAGGGCAAGCTAGAAATTGCAAACACTTTCTCCTCCCTTAGAAATGTGTGCAACCACTTTGAACACTGGATGGTCCTTTTGTCATATTTATGACCTGAGCATGACTTTCTCAAGGACTTGGGAGCCATCTCTTCGAAATGTAAGGCAAGGGAAGCAGCACTTCTATTTCCCAGTGTCCATGGGAGAGTAGGGCTGGGATTTAGCTCAGTTGGTAGAGCGCTGCACTGCAGTCTCTGAGGATCCAAGTTCAATTCCCAGCACCCCAAAAATGGGAGAAGGGCCTGGTAATCCACTCCCAAGGCAATCCTGAAACAGTCAGTCATTGAAAACCCTATGAGGGTCGCTATGAGTCGGATACTGACTCAAGGGCACCTAACAACAACAACAACAATGGGAGAGTAGCACCCTAACTTTGGTGGCTGGGAGCCTGACTTGGGAGAGTGTCATGCCCCAAGGTACAAAAATACCTGTCATCAAGATATGAGAAGTTTGCTTCTCCTCGGGATAAGGCCAATTAGCTAATTAATCACCAGATAAATTAGGATAATTATGCATGACAAACGCTGCTCTCCAGACCTTTTACTTAAGGATGAGTCACTGATTGTCTCAAAAACATGAGAGTGCTATGGTCACAACTGGTTGGCTGTGTAAAAAGGGGAGATTTCTTTCTGTCTGTGCAATCCGTCCACAGATTATCTAAGACACCATCAGATTCTGGTTTCATGCTGTTCAGCAGCAGTATTTTCTTTCCCTTTGTGAGGTGATAGTGTGGATTGGAGAGATATCTTGGTTTTAATCATATTTCCCTAAAAGTAACCTCCAATAAAATGCAATGAGCAGGGCTCAACATCACTTCCTGGCATTCTTGTCCCCAGAATTAATGATCTCAGCCAAACCACAGAAAACATCATGCAACCCACACTGAAGGATGTGCTACAAAACAGCTGATTTTCACATTTGTCAGGGTCATGAAAGACTAAAGAGACGTGACAACAAAATGAAATGCAGAATCTTGAACTGAAAAACAGACAAACAAAAAGATTAGGGGGAAACTGGCACAATTCTAATAAGGTCTCCAGATTAGGCAATTATATCAGTTTTAATTTCCTCCTTTCAATAACTACACTGTGGTTATGTAAGATGCTAACAGAGGAAGCTGAGTGATGTAAGGTATATAAAGAATTCTTCGTACCATTTTCTAAACCTATTTAGAAATCTTTTTCTAAAACTATTTCAAAATACAAAGTAAACTCACACCTGTAATCCCAGCAACCTGGGAGGCGGAGGCCGGAGGATTGCAGGTTTGAAGCCAGAGGCAGCCTGCATAATCTAGGGAGACCCTATCGCAAGATAAAAACAAAAAACGGGCTGGGGGTGCAGCCTGGTGGTAGAGCACGTGCAAAGTATGCACGAGGCCCTAGGTTCAACCCTTAGGTACAAAAAAGAAAAAGGTACAATGAATGTAGTAGTCAATACTCTTTAACATAAATAAAAATCTATGTAAGAAGTCTTCCTGTCTGTCTGCTCCTCCCTTGCTCTGTCCTCTTCCAATATTCAAGCACAACTCTGCACCTACCATGTCACAAATCTGTCTCCTGAGACAACCTGAGGCGATCGTCACCATTTGTAACAAAACTAAATTTAAGCATTTCACAGTCCTGTGACTACATTGGGCTTTTGGTTTAGTTTCAAGAAATTTGACCCTCCATTGCTCTGGTAGGTCAACAGACAAATTGAAAAGGAAAAAAAAAAAGAAAAGAAAAGAAAACACTCAAGCTAAGTGTACACTAATTTAATTATTTCTTGCACCACTAAAACAGAGGAGAAAGCGCAGTTATGCCCTGAAGATCAGTAATGGTTTTCTCACTAACATGCAAAGACAGCAAGTCTTTTTCCACATACCAAGCTTGTTAGCTCAGAACAATAAGAAACAATGGCTTGTGGGGAGCCGGCGGACCTAATTGGGAAAATATTTGCATTCCCTAAGGGCAGAACTAGGTCAAAAGAACTTCACCTCCTCATGGAAACTGCACTATGCAGGAGGTCAAAGCACATGATGTAGATAAAGAAGAATGTTCAAGGTCCAGTGAGTTTTTTCCCCTCAATTAAAAGTGTAAGAAGCCCTCACAAAGTAATTGTTCACAACTATCGGTGACACAGGGCTCCTTAGGTAAATAGCCCACCCGAGCTTTCTCAGCCTACCTAATTGAAACACCTTCACCTAAGAACAGAAAATGAATGGGAGTGCAATTTTAAAGGAAACACACAGAAATAAAATTCTTGCTGGTGGGAATGCAGGTTGGTGCAGCCACTATGGAAATCAGTACGGAGATTCCTCAGAAAAGTAAAAATAGAACTGCCATATGACCGAGCTATCCCACTCCTGGGTATATACCCAAAGGAATATAAGCCAATATATACCATAGAGGGGCTGGGATTTAGCTCAGTTGGTAGAGCGCTGCAGTCTCTGAGGTCCTGAGTTCAATTCCCAACACCACAAAAATGGGAGAAGGACCTGGCAACCCACTCCCAAGGCAATCCCGAAATAGCCATTGAAAACCCTATGAGGGTCGCTATGAGTCGGATACCGACTTGACGGCACCTAACAACAACAACAATACCAGAGAGATACTTGCCCATCCATGTTTATTGTGGCATTATTCACAATAGCCAGGATATGGAATCAACCTTGGTGCCCACCAACAGATGAGTGGATAAGGAAATTATGGCATATATACACAATGGAGTTTTATTCAGCCATAAAGAAGGACAAATTTATGGCATTTGCTGGAAAAATGGATGGAAACAGAGATCATCATTTTTAAGCAAATTAAGCCGGACCCAGAAAGATACACATCACGTTTTCTCTCATATATGGATGTTAGCTTTCAACATATATTCATTATTAAAACGTTGTTGTTGTTGTTAGGTGCCGTTGAGTCGGTATCCAACTCATAGTGAACCTCATAGGGTTTTCAATGGCAGACTGTTTCAGGATTGCCTTGGGAGTGGATTGCCAGGTCCTTCTCCCATTTTTGTGGTGCTGGGAATTGAACTAGGGACCTCAGAGACTGCAGCACAAAGCTCTACCAACTGAGCTAAATCCCAGCCCTATTAAAACATAGAGCTCACGAAGGCACGTATGACCTAAGTAAGGAAAGATAATGGACTAAACAATAAGGGGAGAGGGCAAGAAGAAAGGGTAATGGGAGAAAAGAAAGAAAATATCACATATGTTGCCCTAATGGGAAAATTGAGGTGCAAATATATAAATAGATATGTTGTTGTTGTTAGGTGCCATTGAGTCATATCCAACTCACAGCGACCCTCATAGGGTTTTCAATGGCTGATTGTTTGGGGATTGCCTTGAGAGTGGATTGCCGCGTCCTTCTCCCATTTTGTGGTGCAGGGACTCAAACCAGGGACCTCGGAGACTGCAGAGCAGCGCTCTACCAACTGAGCTAAATCCCAGCCCCATAAATAGATATACTCAAAAGAAAAAAAAGGACATGCAAGTAGAAGGGAGACCATGGGTGGGGAGGGAGAGGATGGGGAGGGTGGGTCATGACAGGGTAGTGGCGGAAGTGAACGTGAGCAATGGCCAATGAAATGCATGCATGGAAATGTCATAATGAGACCCATTAAGTTGCACATTAAAAATTACTAATAAAAAACAAACAAGAAAGAAAATTCATATCTAGTTCCTTAAGACCATTGTGTTTATGATACTGTGTGTCTTATTTGTCAATATTTGTTAGAAAGAAATCAAAATCTGTTTCTCCTTTGTCCTGTTTCTCCCCCATTTCCCTTCCTTCTTTCCCTGGATTGCCTTGGTGAGAGCAGCACTATGATATCCAAGACATGTCGACTACATCACACACAACACATGAGAAATGATTTCCCATCGCATGCCATCAAGGCAGACCATGTTCTTCTTATTCTCAATCTGCCGATCTCAGTTAAAGCCTTGTCATCAGGGAATGCAGGAAGGGAACACTGCGTTTGGGGATAATCCAAAACCGGAACCTTCTGAGCCCCATGGTCCAAACTCAAACACTCCACCTAGGACTGAGAGCAAAATCCCTACCTCGTCACCTTTTGTCTCAGTTCCCAAATAGGGCATTTACTTGCAGGCCACCCTTTTTAATTACTCCATTGACAGCTTCTACTTTAAAGAAACAAATCCGAAAGCCCTCCTCGGGCTGGGGTTTAGCTCAGTTGGTAGTGCAGTCCTGCACTGGCTGAGGCCCTGGGTTCAATCCCCAGCACCGCAAAAATGACACAAGGTCCTGGTAGCCCACTCCCGAAGCAATCCTGAAACAATCCATCATTGAAAACCCTATGAATAGCAGAGAAGCACTGACATGGTGCTGGGCATGGCACAATGTCAGGGAGGGTTTTGTGTGTTGTACACAGGGTTGCTATGAGTCAGACCTGACTTGACAGCACTTCACAACAAAAATTCTCCCGGTGATAGGAAAATCAAAATGGGAAGCAGGTTATTACGCCTCATGGAGGAAATCTAAGAGGCTTGAGGCCTCTGTCAACTGTCTACCTTGGGAGATGAACTGAGGTCTCAGCTCCTCTATGCTGGGACACTAGCCAGTCCTCATTACCTGAGCACATCACAGGGACATCCTGGCCACCCCATTTCTTTGTGGTTGTTCCTCAAAGAAGAATCAAAGATCTCAGTTACACTAGCACCATGATTTTAGGTGTCCTATGAAAGTTTCTGTAACTCCAATCTACATTTAGTGAGTAGCGTGGATTTCTATTATTTTTTTAAATAATAAGAAAATCCAGGACATTATTCTCACTTTGTCTCTCTCCACCATCAAGCTCATATCTCAGCCTAGAGCGAAGCTTTTTCCTTACTACACTATCACAGCCTGTTTCCAAAACACACATGTGACATGTGGAAATGGGAAATGAGTCACATTTATTTTACCACGTCTCTGGTTTCTAAGCCTGCAGCCATAGCCCTGTGGCATCCGATCCCGTCAGATTTCGGAAGCTAAGCAGGGTCGGGCCTGGTTAGTATTTGGATGGGAGACCACCTGGGAACACTAGATACTGTAGACTTGGGAGAAGGACCTGGCAACCCACTCCCAAAAATCAACCCGCCATTGAAAACCCTATGAACAGCAGAGAAGCACAGACAATAGTGTTTCGCCTGCTGTATGTAGGGTCACTATGAGTCGGATTCTGACAAGACGGCACCTAACAACAAGAAGTTGTTTCTTAAAAAAACTAAAAAGACAGAAAGCTGTTTTCTGGTCACACAGCCTCTCTATCTTACCATGATTATATTTACTTGCTATTATTTCAGGCCTGAAGCAGGTATGTTGTTGTTAAGTGCCATCGTTGGATCATAGAAGAACAGATGAAACCTTCCCCGACACTGTGCCATGTCCAGCACTATTGTCAGTGCTTCTCTGCCATTCATAGGGTTTTCAATGGATGATTATTTTTGGGGGAGTGAGTTGCCAAGTACTTCTCCCAAGCCTACAGCATCCAGTGTTCCCAGTAGTCTCCCATACAAGGACTAACCAGACCCGACCCTGCACAGTTTCTGAGATCTAATGAGATTAGACGCCAGGGAGCTATGGCTGCATATATAATTATGTATAATTAGCAACATTGGAAGTTAGCACACTTATACAAACTTCCTAATTCTCTTGTTAATGAAGACAAGGGATATGGAGGATGAGTACATGGGCTAAGCCAGAACTCATTTGAAATTAAACTTCATTAAACCAGCCTTTTTCACGTTGTCAGCATATTTACCAGTCCTTTTCTGACTCAAGCTAATGTGGAAATGAGGCTGCATGTTTTGAACACACCATTTAACAAGAGGACACCCCCCTATCACTCCCAGGACAGTAGAAAATCAGTTCAAATGTTAAAGTTTATTATACGTGATCCAGAAAATAGAAAAAATAAAACAAAGCTTGTTAAGAACAGGCTATTAATGACCAGCTGGGGTTTAGCTCAGTTGGTAGAGCACTGCACTGCAGTCTCTGAGGTCCCAAGTTCAATTCCCAGCACCGCAAAAATGGGAGAAGGACCTGGCAATCCACTCCCAAGGCAATCCTGAAACAGCCACTGAAAACCCTATAAGGGTCTCTATGAATCGGATACCGACTTGACAGCATATAACAACAACAACAATAAAGAGAACAGACATGAAGCCAGTTATCTAGATGGCAAAAAAAAAAAAAGCCTTATCATTCCTATGAAGTAAAATCAAGAATTCATATGGCATATGAAGAATTTTCACTTCATTCGCCACATGTCATTGAACCTGCACTATGCTGTAATCTGGTCACAGTGTTTGCAGCCTACTATACTAGCTGCCCAGATAGATGGTTCACTCTAGGAGCCCGGGGACTGTGTTTTATCATATTCTCATTTGTTCGGCACAGCCCAGCACCTGGCACATGGCAGGCAACCACAACAAACATTCTTGGAGAGTTCCACGCAGCCATGAACGCACCGGTCAGGGCTCCTGGACTATCAGAGCTTATGATTAACTGAACAGTGTACGTTTGATCAATTGCATTGAACTAAATTTCATGGAAAACTAGGTTAGGTCAGGTATTGTTGTTGGCACCAATTAACAGTTGAGGAAACTGGGCCGTAAAGCAACCCAGCCCAGGACTTTTGACTGTAAGCCCTGAGATGTTTCTACCTTAAGTGGTGTTTTTCTTTTAATTCCTACTAACACTTGCTTTGTTAACCCTACTTACTTGAAACTAATTATTTGTAATACAGCTAAGGTCTTTATCAATGGGTAGCATGTGATATGTCTTAATTTCACATATGTAATGAGTCTTCATGGCAGCAATTACTTTTGGTCAATCTCTTAACACTATGGTTTATAATGAAGATAGATTTGTGATGTTACTATTTAACAAAGTGAATGTTCTATATGCAAAGGAATTTTATAAAAGTCTAGTGAATGTGCTTGTCTTTCCCCATGCATTTACTGGTGGTGGTGGTCTGAGGGGCCATCAAGACGGATCTGACTCATAGGGACCCTATGTACAACAGAACGAAACACTACTCAACACTACATCGGTGCTTCTCTGCTTTCTGTTCATATGGTTTTCAATGGGTGATTGTTTCAGGAATGGACTGCAGGATCCTTTTCCCTTTTTTTGTGGTACTGGGGATCAAACCCAGGGCCTCAGAGTGTACAGAGAAAGCACTTGACCAACTGAGCCAAACCCCAATCCCTATGCATTTATTAATCTCTGCTTAATATATATTTAGTTTGATATACACTTTTCTGCCCAACATTTGTTACTTTCCAACACATGGCAAAGGCAGCAAGCAAAATAAATGTGATCTCAGTTAATGTTCTTCCATTTCCAAGGAAGGATGGACTACTTTCTGATTGATGTATATACTCTTTGAGAATCAGCAAGAATACCTGGGTGTCAAAAGATAATCTGGTAAATGTAACTTACTCAAGAACTGAAGACAAACACTTTCTCCAATGGCATACATCTCCTCTATACACACAGAAACTTGGCAAGCTGTCTTTCCTCAGGCCACAGAGTGATTATAAATCCCCTGCCTATTGGCAGAGTTGTTGACAACTGAGGATTTCCAAGTAGATTCCCCAGTGTACATTTACCTGTTATTAGTTCTCCAACTTATGAAGCGTTTAGATTCCTTTAAAGGAAGCCATAGAACAGTGGTCCCCAACCTTCTTGGCACCAGAGACTGGTTTTGTTGACCATTTTTCCTCTGACAGGGTTGGGAGGGTGGTTTTCTGGGATGATTTGAGCATTTACTATTATTGTGTAAATACAGATGAAGGTTCACTCACTTGCGATTCAAACAGGTACCTATCCTTGGGGACCCCTGCTATAAAGGATACCAAATTTGTTGTGCTTGAGAGATCTGAATATTCGTTGCTTATGAATTCAACTAATTGGACTAGAACTTGTAGCTGAGTCTTTGGGTAGAGGGGAAGTTTGTGTGGTTTGAACATCCTACGAACTAAGAATCAATGCTTTGGGACTTCATATAGACAAAGCCCATTTCTGCCAAGTTTGAGGGAAAACCCCAGATCCATGGCTAATTATATCCCTGTGATATACTAACCAAACTAGTAACCAAGGCAGCTATGAAATGTTATGCTTTTTATATCCTCTTAACCCATCCTCAGTGACTACTGAATGACTGATTTTTCAATTTTTCTAACCCCAGCTCCTCTTTGTTGTTGTTGTGAGGTGCCATCAAGTCAGGACTGACTCATTGTGACCCTACGTACAACAGAACGAAACACTCCCCAACACTGTGCCACGCCCAGCTCTATGTCAGTGCATCTCTGCTATTCACAGGATTTCCAATGGCTGATTGTTTTGAGATTGTTTAGGAGTGGGCTGCCAGGTCCTTCTCCCATGTTTTCAGTGCTGGGGAAGAAACCCAGGACCTCAGAGAGCACACGGAAGCCCTCTACCAACTGAGCTAAACCCCAGCCCAGATCCTCTTTGGAGTGCCCCACCCCTGACCTCACACCATGCCATGTTACCTGCATTACCCCTGGTTCACTCATCAACACTGATCTTAGACCCTGTGGTGCACTTACCACATTTTGATACGATTATTAGTATGCACATCTATCATTTTTTGCTGTATAACAAGACGTTGGAAAACAGGGGTCACATCTCTTTTTTTTTGGTCCCAATCACGTGATTCATCATTTGATTCACAATAGATACTTAATATTTCTTGGTAACTACAGCTCTCTGACACTAATTTTTTCCAATTTCCAATGAGCAAATTATACATTAGGTCCCAGAAATCAAGATTTGAACTCAAGGCTATTTGGTCTCAAAATTCATGTCCTTTCCACCATAACTTCTCTCAATGATAAACAATATTAAACTGAAGCATTCAGATAAGAAATAGATGGGTACTCCCCAACAATGGAAGCACATAAATTAAGACTTAGAAAGAAAATTGAAGCTAAATAAGTATAGTCACCCAAAACGAATGTAGATGTGTAGTAAGCAACGAGATATCACAAACAAATAGCACAACTGAAGGAGAAGGTTGAGCCTCAACCCCTTTGTACGTAAAATAGATTGCTTGGAAAGACTTCACTTGTTTATTTTGTTTTCCTGGGCATAGACCAACATTAGGAGGAAAAACAAATGCACTGAACTCTGTTTTTTCAGCTTTGAAAGATTAGTTCAAGAAAAGTACCACTACATTTCTGCTTCCACTCCTTGTTTCTATCCTGAAGTCCCAAAATTGGAAAGGTAAGGAAGAATGGTGATGACTTGGAACTAAGGTTACAGTGCAGACAGACCATCTGGACAACTTAACATTAGCCATCCAATGTCCCAAAGAGAATGAGGCATTGCTTCAACAGAAGAATGGATTTAAAAAACTATGGTACATATACACAATGGACTACTACTCAGCAATCCAAAAAAAGTGAAATAAGGCCATTCACAGCAAAATGGATGGAATTGAAGAAAATTATTTTAAGTGAACAAACACAAGCTCAGAAAGAGAAATACCACATGTTCTCACTCATATGTGGGAGCTGAATCAAAATTATAAGAAGGAAAAAAATCCTATACAAAGGTCGGTTCATAATAAAAGAAAAAAGGCTAAGAATGGTATTATTATAGATGGTCTAGAAAATGCATGTAACAGTTCTGACAAGGTAAAAAGAAAGTTCACTGCAGGAAAAGTTTCTATCTTAAACAGAACTGGAACCCAAGGATATATAGAAAAATATTACCATAAAAAGACAAGTAAGCGGAAGAGAAGTCTTTGATGGGATGGGGGGAGGAAGTGCACAAGAGGGTAAGGGGGAACCTCTATGAATAATGTACAACAAAATGTGTATATGGAAATGTCACA
Organism: Pedetes capensis; assembly: GCA_007922755.1. Classification (NCBI taxonomy): domain Eukaryota; kingdom Metazoa; phylum Chordata; class Mammalia; order Rodentia; family Pedetidae; genus Pedetes; species Pedetes capensis. The sequence continues at coordinate 12,108 of VMDO01018197.1, forward strand.
ATGAAAAGTATGTCAGAATAAATCACATTAAGGTGTACATTAAAAATTTCCAACAGAAAAAAAGAGAATGGGGCACTGCAGAGAGATTTCTTTTACCACCCCCAAATCAGAACCAATCTACCACTAAATTCTGCAACAAGAGACCTAGCTTCCTTTGAAACTTAATTACTTCCAGTACAAATAATCCAAGGGAATCCGTGAGATGACACAAATTCAGTCCCATGAAACACTGAGTCCTTCTTGCACTATTTTCTATTTTATCAGCATGCACTCCCATAACACCAAAATGAAGACAGGAATGAAAAAAGGGGAGGCAGGGGACAAGCCTGTCTGTGTTCAAATTTCCCCACTACGCTTCTCCCTGTTTAGTTATGTTGTTGTTGTTGTTGTTAGGTGCCGTCGAGTCGGTATCCGACTCATAGCGACTCTCTGTTCAACAGCGAAAACACTATTGTCAGTGCTTCTCTGCTGTTCATAGGGTTTTCAATGGCAGACTGATTTTTGGGAGGGGGTGCCAGGTCCTTCTCCCAAGCCTACAGCTCCTGGTGTTCCCAGGCAGTCTCCCATCCAGGTACTAACCAGGCCAGACCCTGTTTAGCTTCTGAGATCTGACGGGATTGGATGCCACAGGGCTATGGCTGCAGGCTGTTTACTTCTAGTGCTCATATAATATGAAATAATACTGAGTGGGAAAAAAATGCCCATTTTTTAAGAAAGCAACTCTCTTATACTTTCTTAGACACAGAAAGGGAAAAATAGCTACTTTCCCCTTTAAGTGGAAAAGAATGACAATTCATCCGGTGTTTATTCCAACCAACTAATGCCTTCGGTGAACTCCTTCTACAGGTTGTGTAATTATTATTTTTTAATCCACTTAACATGCTTCAGAATTACAACACCCCAGTTGTCAATAACCATAAACTAGGAGACAGTTTTGTTTACAAGGGCTGTCTGGTCAGGTCCTGGCTAATCTCTCCTCCTATTACTTTCACTGCGCGCACTCAGAAGAATAACTCTTTGGATGGCTTGTTGTTGCAATTAGGTTTCCAGGTTACCAACTACCAAACAATCCTGGGCTAGATGTAACTTCTAGACAGGTTGCTCCGAAGCCTCCACAAGCTGCCATAGGCATCAAAAGAAAAATCGCAATCTTCACACCCATGGGGAGTAGAATAATAAATCAAAGGAAAGGGTCGTTTTGTATAAACAGTGTTGGTTGGGCAACCTTGAGCTGCAGAGTCATCCCGTCTAGATTAAAAGGAAGAAGAAACCAAAAGTGTCTGAAGATTTGGCCTTTTAAAGTGGACCACCACGAAGAATCCTTAAGAATTTTTATCCTAAGCTGGGCGCGGTGGCGCACGCCTGTAATCCCAGCAGCTCAGGAGGCAGAGGCAGGAGGATCGCCAGTTGGAGACCAGAGGCAGTCTGCTTAATTTAGCGAGACCCTGTCTCAAAAAGTAAAAAAAAAAAAAAAAATGGGCTGGGGGTGCAGCTCAGTGGTCCAGCACTTGCAGAGCATGCAGGCGTGAGGCCCTGGGTTCAACCCCTAGTACCGCCAAAAAAAAAAAAGAGAGAGAGAGAGAGAGAGAGAGAGAAAATTTTTATCTTGTGACTTTGTTGAGCTTGTGTGTAATGAGGTCTCTGCTTCACTCAATGCTGTGGTCTCTCTTTCTAGATGACTCTGTGTGTATGTAGGTAGGATTCCACCACTCAGGAAGGACAGAGTATCGGGAGGGGAAGGAGCAGAGGGCCATAGCAACTGAGGAGTGGGGAAAAAATGATCCATGTGGAATGATGTTTTAAACTGACCTGACTCAGTCTAAGTAAGAGAAGGTTAGGCTGTGTTGAATCGTGTTTTCCACCTCTATGATGAACCCATTCCTAGCACAATGGGGTAAAGATGGCTTCCAAAAAGGTTGATGGTGCATTGAGCAATTAGGTATTTTCACCATTCAACTGAATGACAATGAAAAGCAAGGGAGGCATTTACTCTAAAAATACACTATTTGGGGAGAAAAGGAAGATGGAATTTAAAAGAAGGGAAAAACTTGCCAGGCGCAGTGGCACACGCCTGTAATCCCAGCAGTTTGGGAGGCGGAGGCAGGAGGATTGCAAATTTGAGACCAGAGGCAGTCTGAGTAACTTAGTGAGACCCTGTCTCAAAAAGTAAAAAAATGGGCTGGGGATGCAGCTCAGTGGTCCAGCACTTGCAGAAGCATGCAGGCGTGAGGCCCTGGGTTCAACCCCCAGTACCAAAAAAAAAAAAAAAAGGCAAAGACTGGATGTTCTTTCCTTGTTCTTTCTAGTGTGATAAAAGTACAGATAGGCAGCCACCTGCTTACCTTCTTCTGTCTCCAGCTCTTCTAGATATCATCCTTCTCTTACTCAAACAGCCACCAAAATGGCACCCTTTCCATAAAATCTCTCCTATCCAACTGGAAGACAAGAGAATTCCCCCTGGTAACACATCATTCCCAAAGCTCTCCCTGTACTCAGCCATTCCATTTGCAGTGAGCTACTGCTCAGACACTATGCTAATACTCTTCTAAGATCAATCTCGCCTGCAGCTGTAGCTCTGTGGCATCTGATTCCATCAGATTTCAGAAGCTAAGCAGGGTCGGGCCTGGTTAGTACTTGGATGGGAGACAGCCTGGGAACACCAGGTACTGTAGGCGTGGGAGAAGGACCCAGCAACCCACTCCCAAAAATCAATCTGCCATTGAAAACCCTATGAACAGCAGAGAAGCACTGACAACAGTGTTTCACCTGTTGTACAGAGGGTCGCTATGAGTTGGATATCGACTCGAAGGCACCTAACAACAACAACAACAAGATCAATCTCAGTTTGATGTTTTTTAAGTTGTCTATGCACCACGACCTGTCTCTCATGCCAAAGTACTAAACAACTGCCTCCCTCTTTCTTGCTAAGCAGCCTAAATCAGCATCACGAAGACTTGGAAAGAGCAAAAGAAAAAAAAAGAGACCTGCCCTCATGTAGTTCAAATGATGTGATATAAACACCTATGTCTTGGGAGTCCATGTGAGGTCTTTGCTAATTTCTTTAAATAACAGGTGACAGGTAGGATGACCTTTGGTCACTTAGGAGAAAAACTTCTTAAAGTCAGGTGCAGATAACAATGAAAACGATACAGTTGTTATTTGTGGCTGCACTGCTGATAAATATATGAGGATCTTTAATTTTATTAAATCATACACACCACCTACAATTATCTGAAGGAAACGGGAGTTATTTTTGCCGAATTATTGTTGAATTATTTTTCTGTATGGCTTCCTCTTTTGGAAGATTTCACACTGTATTACTCCACGTGAGCCCTAATTATTTTTTAATAAGACAGGACTTCAAAACTCAGCTACAGAAAAGTCTACTTCCTTTGATTAGATGGTATGTTCATGTAAAATGATAATATTCTAAACCTCATCTTTTACTTGACAATAATCACAAAAATTATCTAAATATGGCACAGACTGAGTAACTACATATGGCATTCAGACCACAATGGCAGTCTCAGGAGTTAGCTGGTCAGTCATTCGTTCAGTCATTCATTTATTAAGCAACCCTTCCATTTGTTAAATCTTGCCATTTGTCACTTATTTTAGCCTATCACTTACTTTGATATCTCATTCCTTCTTCTATTGTAATCATTAAGTCAATTTCAAAAAACACTTACTGAAATAATCTGGTATACTTTTGTCAAATATTTTAATTAACATGTTAATAAAAATGCCATCAAGGAACAATCTGGGTACTGTGGCGCATGTCTATATTCCTAGCAATGCAGGAGGCTGAGGCAGGAGGATCATGAGTTAGAGGCCAGAGGCAGCCTGCCAGACTCAGTCTCAAAAATAAAAAATAACAAAGGGGCTGGGGTGCAGCTCAGTAGTACAGCACATGCCTAGCACATGCAAGGCCCTGGGTTCAACATTTAGTACTGAAAAAAAATGTCATCAATAAACAGAAGCTTCAGCCAGGCGTGGTGGATCCTCTCCTATAATCCCAAAACATGGGAGGCAAAGGCAGGAGGATGGCAAGTTGGAGGATTAGTCTGGACTACAGAGCAAGACCATGTCTCAAGATAAACAAACAAACAACAAAAGTTTCAACAATATATGTACTGACCGCATAAGTCTGCCCTTAATCAAGACAGCATAAATACTTAAGCTCCGAAGAAAAGATTACAACACACTGGAAGGAGATGAAGTGAGAAACTGGCTCCTGAAGACTTTTTATGTTTAATAAACACAATAAAGGCCAGGAGGAGATCATGCAAAGAGATTAAATAAGAGTGAATAAACCAATAAGGTACAGAAATGAACAGAGACAGGAGGAGTTAAGAGATGTGGCATACAGATATCAAAATTGCCAAATTTAAGACATGAAGAAGAGAATAATAACTTGAATAATAATAACAAAGGGAATAATAAAGGAAATAATTTGGAAAAGATGGAAATGGAGCATAATTTTAAAAATTTATTGTGTTAGTCACCTCTCCATTACCATAAAAAAAAACTGAGATAATCAGAAAGAGGAAACATTTATTTTGGCTCATGGTTTGTAGGTTTCAATCTGTGGTCAAACAGACTGATTTCTTTTGGGCCTGTACTAAGGAGGCACATCATGGCAGGGAATGCAAGACGTTGCTCATCTCATGATGGAGAAATGTGAAAACAGAGAGGAAGAGGAAGAGCCCAGGGACCCACTATCCCCTTCCAGGGCACACCCCCAATAACCTAAAAGCTCTCCTTAAGCCCCACCTCCTAAAGGCTCCACTACCTCCCAGTAGCACTACAGGCTGGGGTCCCTGCCTTTAACACATGGACCTTTAGGGAACATTTAAGATCCAAACATTAGCAGTTATCAGATAGCTATATTTAGCATTTAGAGCTAGAGGAAGAGCTCAGTAATACAATATGAACATGCCCTGGCTTTGATCCACAGCACTGCAAAAAATAAAACTCAATCAATAAAAATAGAATTAACCTTTCCAAAAAAAAAGGGAAGGAAAAAAATATCAATGAGCATATAGTCCATGATTGCCTACAGTTCTCATTACATATCAATTAAAATTCCTACTTTTTTCTTTAAAAAAATTAACCTTGCTGTTGTTCATATCTAAAATATAAATTTGGCTATCATCAGAAATATTTGGATATATTTAAGCTGGGCACGGTGATGCATGCCTGTAATCCCAGCGGCTTGGGAAGTGGAAGCAGAAGGATCGCAAGTTTGAGACCAGAGGCAGTGTGCGTAACCTAGCGAGACCCTGTCTCAAAAAGTAAAAAAAATGGGCTGGGGGTGCAGCTCAGTGGTCCAGTACTTGCAAAGCATGCAAGCGCCAGGCCCTGCTCCTGAAAAAAGAAGTGCACAACTCTTTTTTTTCAAAAACATACTTAATTCTGGAAGCAATTAGGTGAAAAATCAATTCTTCATTTCAAAAAACTAAAATATAAGAGATAGAATATGTAAGACAGCCGTGTGTTAATTCACATGGTAACCATCAAATATATTGACACGTGAAGATATACAACAGCTAAACATCTAGATGCTGCAATTGAGACAAATTCCCCATGTGGTAGACTATGTTTTCCAAAAATGGCCACAGCAGTATTTCTGGATCCCCCCCTTTCTAGACTCTTGACGCTTCCCATCAGAAGGTGCATGGAGTCTGTTTCCCCTCCCCATAACCCGGATGGACCTTCGACTGCCTGGAAGAACAGAATGGGACAGAAGCGATGCTACATGATATCCAACTATCGCCTCCACCTCTATCTCTACCTCTCCCTCTGTTTCTTTCTCTCCCCCTCTCTCTCTCCTCTCTACCATGATTCTGTATGAAAGTCCAGTTGATCAATCTATGCTATGAAGAAAAACCACATGGAAAAGACAGAGGAAGAGGAGGAAGGAAGATCCAGCAGACAGCCCACATTAGCCACTACTGCATACAGAATAGACTTCAGATGATTCTAAATGCAGCCTACCAGTCCTTCAGTAAGAACCTGACCACTGTGAAGCAGAGAAAAGCCACCTCTCTTGTGCCCTCCCTGACTTCCATGTGCAAAATAAATTGCTGTTTTATGATACTAAGTTTTGGGATAATTTATAATGCAGCTATAATAACTGGAACACTTTGTTTAGAAAAAATCTAAACAATTTTAAACATAAAGAAACAGGAATATTTAAAGCAAAAACTGACTGCAGTCATTTTTATATATCATGGAAGTAGTGCGGTCTACTATTCATTCTAAAAATGCCTGTATTTCTGTGATTGAGACACTGTGTTTGATGACAGTATGGCAGAATTGTTGTTGTTGTTAGGTGCCGTCGAGTCGGTATCCGACTCATAGTGACCCTCATAAGGTTTTCAATGGCTGACTGTTTCGGGATTGCCTTGGGAGTGGATTGCCAGGTCCTTCTCCCATTTTTGCCGTGCTGGGAATTGAACTCGGGACCTCAGAGACTGCAGCGCAGTGCTCTACCAACTGAGCTAAATATGGCAGAAAGATGAGAAAAAACAGGCATGGTACCTGCCCTCTTGGAATTTACAATAGAGGAGGAAAGATAGACTTCATTCAACTATTCAACCCCACAAAGGTACAATTCAACTGTTATGAATGATCAAATAATTCCCGAACAAAAATTTGGGCCACCTCACTAGTTAAAAACCCTAAGCAGGGAAATCATGAATACTTTCTCCAGTGTCCTGTTTCTGCAGAAATATCCTATTTCTCTTCTTGTAAAGTCACCTATGTATTGTATTTTACATCTATGTTGTTGCTGTTAGGTGCCATCAAGTCAGTATCCGACTAATAGCGACCTGACATACAACAGGTGAAACACTGTTGTCAGTGCTCTGCTGTTCATAGGGTTTTCGATGGCTGACTGATTTTTGGGAGTGGGTTGCCAGGTCCATCTCCCACACCTACAGCACCTGGTGTTCCCAGGTGGTCTCCCATCCAAGTACTCACCAGACCCAACCCTGCTTAACTTCCAAGATCTGATGGGATTGGATGCCACAGAGTTACAGCTACAGGCATTTTACATCTATTCAACATGTAAAATCTTTTTTTCTCCTGTTTACCCCATTGACTTACATAAGGTAAACAGTTACATTTACATTTTAGCACATAGGCAAAATATATTGAAAATTGAATAACAAACTAGAGAAAGAAAAGATATCATCCACAGGTACTGACTTGGGAAAGCATGCAACAATTAATGGGACTTCACATGAGGCCCTGGGATTGAGACCCAGCATCAAAAAAGAATTTTAATTAAAAAATACAAAAAAAAGTACTGTGTCAGGCACAGTGGCTCATGACTTGAATCCCAGCAACTCAGGAGGCAGAGGCAGGAGGATCGCCAGTTCCAGGGCAGAGGCAGCCTACATAACTTCCTGAGACTCTGTCTCAAGATTAAAAAAAAGTTAAAAAGCAGGCCTGGAGGTGCAGCTCAATGGTAGAGCACTTGCAAAGTATGTGGAAGGCTCTGGATTCAACTTGTGAGTACCTCTTCCAAAAAAAAAGAAAAAGAAAAAGAAAAAGAAAAGAAAAGGGAGACTTAGTTGACTCTTTCTGAAGAAGTATATTTTTGGAAGTGTGAAAAACAGTAGCTTTAATTTCAGCAAAAAGAAATGATACTGTTATTGAACCATCATAGGGTATGTAGTAAATATTTGTCATATTTCGCCTTTCTGGCCTCTGAACAAATTGTCTATTCGAACAGAACTCCCCCCGTATGAATTTTGGAGGGAAACAGATTCCTACCACTACCTGTAGAAGGTAAAAAGACCAGAAGCTCACTTCATCAGCCTCTCTGCAGCTAAGCCATCAGAACATGAGAACACGGTTTTAACATGACGCCATAGCCCCTCCCAGAACTCTTATACCCGTACTAATGGTTCAACAAAGCAGAGAAGGTAAAAGCACTGCCGTCTACACCTAAAAAGTCCAGTTTCTAGAGGTGGCATTTGCCAGTTCCACTGTCATAGTTGGGGACAGTGGTCTAAAGGCTGTGTCTCCTCTGTTCAGTGTTGGTGGTAGGACTATTCTTAATATCCAGGTCCTGTGACACAATGCGGTCTGGGTTCTGGCCACCTCCCTCCCTGTAGCTGCTCATTCTCTGAACTTAATTCTTCAGGACTATCAGATATTTTGAAAGAGATACAATATATTTTCAAAAATTCCCATTCTGCTAAAATAAGCCATAGACTTGTTTTTCCTTTTGCCAAGAGCAAAGGTCCTGGGTAATTCATACATATATTTTTCTCTCTCTCTCTTTTTTTTTTTTTTTTTTGACTTTTATCTTTTCATTTTTTTTATTGGACATTTTTAATGTACACCTTAATCTGATTCATTCTGACATGGTTTTCATTGTGGCATTTACATATATGTATTTTGATGTACATTATTCATATAGGTGCCCCCTTACCCTCTTGTATGCTTCCCCCCACACACCCTCCCCATCTAAGTCTTCTCTATCATTTACTTGGTAATATTTTTCTGTATGTACTTGAGTTCCAGTTCTGTTTTTTTTCTCTCTTTCTATATTTCATGCTTTGTGAAATTAGGTAAACCCTTAACAATATTTGAAGAATAACTCAAAGATCTAGTCACACATAGAAGCTGATTATGTGCTATTGTATTTGCTGAAATATTTCCTTTTCCTTGTATTTATACAATAGTTATCTAAACCATTTATCAATCAACTGCTGTAGGATCACTATAGTCAGAAGTAATGATAAATAGTGTCCATCAGCTTGTCATGCTGTGGGGACTTGTGTGTTGGTATGATGCCAGCAGGGCCACCCATGGTGGACAGGTTTCAGCTGAGCTTCCACACTAAGACAGGCTAGGGAGAAGGGTCCAGCAGCCCACTCCCAAAACAATTAGCCATTGAAAACCCTATGAATAGCAGAGAAGCAGGCTGGGATTTAATTCAGTTGGTAGAGCACCGCTTTGCAGTCTCTGAGGTCCCGAGTTCGATTCTCAGAACCACAAAAACCGGAGAAGGATGTGGCAATCCACTCCTGAGGCAATCCCGAAACAATCAGGCATTGAAAACCCTATGAGCACTGTCAAATATTGTGCCAGAAAATGAGTCCCCCAGGCTGGAAGGCATTCAAGAAATGACTGGAAAAGAGCTGTCTCCTCAAAGTAGAGGCAACTTTAATGACAGCAATGGAGTAAAGTCCCTAGGGTCTCCATTTGCTGATATGGCATGACTCAAAATGAGGAAGAACAGTCACTTCCTCGTTAGTACAGTGGTGAGTATCCCCGCCTGTCACTCTGGAGACTGGGGTTCGATCCCCCGACAGGGAGATGACAACCAAACTTTGAGCCAGGTGCGGTGGCGCACACCTGTAATCCCAGCTGCTCAGGCGGCGGAGACAGGAGGATCTCAAGTTCGAGACCAGAGGCAATCTGTGTAATTTAGCGAGACCCTGTCTCAAAAAAGTAAAAAAATGGTCTGGGGGTGCAGCTCAGTGGTACAGCACTTGCAGAGCATGCAAGCTTGAGGCTCTGGGTTTAACCCTCAGTACTACAAAAAAAAAATTGAGGAAGAACACAGTGGCCCCAACATTGGGCTCAAACATGAAAAGATGGTGTGCATGGCACAGTGTTGAGTAGTGTTTTATTCTGTTGTACATAAGATCACTATGAGTCAGACCCAACTCAGAGGCACCTAACAAGAAAACTAACAGTACTTGGAAGTCTCTAGCTAATTATATATTTACATGTATATTTTCTCCTCTTGGTAAAACAGCCTATTTGATGTCAATGGTCCTTGTCTTATTTCACTAATAAGCTACTCAGTTCACATGGCTTTATTAACTTCAGCAGTAAATGGCATAATTTCTACTTTTCAAGTTCTAAACATACATCAGATATAGTGCTGAGATCTGAATGTAAATCTATATGTTTCTCACCCTCATGGCAATTCTTTAAGGAAGGTATTATTATTTCCATGGATACTTCAGATGAAGAAAGGGAGACCCAGAGATCAAGTTATCTTACATCTTGAGATCTTGGAGGGAGATTCAGTTTGTCCCCATAGGATGATGCTTTTCCCTATTCTCTTCCTCCAACCCTGCAAGTTCTTTTGTTTGCCTAAGAACTTTGTATACGTTACTTAAAACATCTGGCCAGCTAAAGAAATCAAATGCCCCTTTGACAGCAGCTTGATGAAAACAGAAAAATGGAGTCAATAGTTTTGGGCTCAATAGCCCTGTCTCCAATCTCTTCACATACCATAGTAAATTTCCATGTAAAAATATTTTTGGTTTCCTGTGGGAGCCTTTTTATAAGCAGACATGCCAAAGCCATTTCAAGTACTGTGTTGGAAACATTAAACATAAATATCTTGTCCTATAGGGAATACGACTAAAGACAAAAAAATGCCAATTAAGAGTACAAGTAAAATAACTTTTGGCAAGAGTTTGTCATTAATGATGACTTGTTAAAGAAGGAAGTTAAGGTAGTTAAAAGAAAATTGTACCCCTCTTCTGGATCCACTTCCAATTTTTGGTCTTCTTCATAAATCTTCTACTTTGTATCATCATCAAATGAAGATACAATAAATTATTAAAACCTCCATTCCTCCCAACTCTTTCAAGAGAAGACGGCACTGAAGAATCACCTTCAGTTAAATTCTACTAGTTCCCTTGGCAATGCTTCCCTCTGCACTAGCACAATACATTAGCATGTGGTCCTTGATTGTGAGTTTGAAGGACCATATCTTAGTCATCATTTTCCTCCTCTGCATACTGGGGATCATGACAATCTCTACTTTGTAGGATTGTTGGGAGTCTTAAATTGCATAATCTTTGTAAAGTGTTTGTTGGTGTTGTTAGGTACCGTCAAGGCGGTACCTAACAACATAGCAACCCTGTGTACAACAGGCGAAACACTACTGTCAGTGCTTCTCTGCTATTCATAGGGTTTTCAATGGCGGGTTGATTTTTGGGAGCGGGTTGCCGGGTCCTTCTCCCTATAAAGTGCTTAGAACACCATAAAACATGGTAGAAAAACAGTTATACAAACTTATAAGTTCTGGTTTTGTTAGTTTTCCAACATTTGAGCTGGCTTGATATTCAGATAGTTAACACGATATTTCTGAGTGCCACTGTTATCAAAAAACACAAACTGTGTCCCCTGTCTCTATAAAGGGAAACATCACTTACCCAGTGACCCAGGCCAGAAACCCAGGAATCATCCAACTAACCTCTCTTCATTATCATCACATTCAATCGACCCCTAAGCTCCACCTCTCCGATCTGATCCTTCCACCGTCTCCATGACCCCCTCCATCATGAGTACCACATTCACCTCCGTCAAGGGGTCTCCTGGCCTCCACCTTGCTGTGGCAGTAAGAGTGATGGAGGCAACTCCCTGCTGACACCCCTTCCATAGCTTCCACATGGTTTGGGGGAAAAGCCAAAATGCCTTTTTCAAATGCTGTGGTTGGTTCCTTCCTACTTGCCAAGACTCATCTCTCACACCTTTCCACCCTCATCCTTCCATCCCCGTGCTCCATCCCAAGAGAACACGGACATGTTTCTCAAACATGCCATGCACTCTCTGACCTGCAGATGCTCACGTGTGGCTCTTCCCTTCATCTGGAACATTCTTCCTCCCGCCATTTTCCTGGCTAACAGCTACTCATTCCCTGTAGGTCTCAGTGTAAATGGCATTTCTTCAAGGAAGTTTCCGAGGATGCCTTGGCTATGACAGCTGCCCCTCCACCAGCCTGTGCCTTCTGAACCCTGTGACACAGCATGCTTTCTTCAGGGGGCTTGGAAGCCATCCTCCAGCCAGCCAGCTTAAGAAGCCTGGGCCCTCGTCTGCTTCCTCGTCATGGTAAATCCACCTAACATGATGCCTAGCGTGTCAACAGGTGCTCAGACCTGTTTTGCTCTGGGTTTTTTTGTTTTTTTGTTTTGTTTTGTTTTGTTTTTGATAAAATAATTCATGATGTTTGTTTGTTTTTTCTTTCTTTTTTTTTTTTTGCAGTACTAGAGGTTGAACCCAGGGCCTCACACTTGCATGCTTTGCAAGTGCTGGACCACTGAGCTGCACCCCCAGCCCATTTTCTTACTTTTTGAGACAGGGTCTCGCTAAGTTACGCAGACTGCCTCTGGTCTCAGACTTGAGATCCTCCTGCCTCCGCCTCCCGAGCCTCTGGTATTACAGGCATGCGCCACCACACCCAGCGCAATAATTCATGATGTTAATTTTTTACTACCAAAATGTAGAAGCCACAAATGTGTGATTAGGTCATTCTGTTGAGCTCCAAACTCTCCCCCGTGAAAGGAGGCTTAAATATAATAGCACAGACGTAGAGCGATTCATCAGCAGTTTCCTCTCCTCCAGCCACTGCAAACAAAGCCATATTTCTGATCCTGGAGGGTCATTTAGATGGAGCACCAGCACAGTTTGATAATTCTGTCTGTGGACTTAGAGTAAATTACATGGTATCTGGGACACATAGCTAAACTAACATTGCTATTGATTCCAATGCCGACATCGAGCTAAGATTATCTTTCCGTGAAGGAGTACGCTCATAACAAATGCTGGACACGTCCTCTTGACACCACGTTTGATGCACATAACTCCACTAAACCTGATACCGTAAGATAGGGAAAGCAAAGGGAATTCTTAAACAGATTGAGTAGTATAATTTAAACATGACTATACATAACCAGCCTACAGCTGTAGCCCTGTGGCATCCAATCCTGTCAGATCTCAGAAGCTAAGCAGGGTCAGGCCTGGTTAGTAACTGGATGGGAGACCACCTGGGAACACCAGAAGCTGTAGGCTTGGGAGAAGGACCTAGCAACCCCCTCCCAAAAATCAATCTGCCATTGAAAACCCTATGAACAGCAGAGAAGCACTGACAGTAGTGTTTCACCTGTTGTATACAGGGTCGCTATGAGTCGAATACCGACTCGACGGCACCTAACAACAACAACAACAATACATAACCAAGGGCTGGGATTTGGCTCAGTTGGTAGAGCACTGCTCTGTAGTCTCTGAGGCCCCAAGTTTGATTCCCAGCACCGCAAAATGGGAGAAGGACGTGGCAACCCACTCCCAAGGCAATCCCGAAACAATCAGCCATTGAAAACCCAAAAGGGTCCGACTATGAGTCGGACTCAATTCGACGGCACCTAACAACAACAATACATAACCAAATAAACTGGGGAAGTGGGGGAGGAGAATAGAGTTCAGGAATAAATAAATGAGTTACTAAGTAAAAATGCTGAAAATTCCCAGCAGAGAAATCACATTGTCTGTACTGCATTATTTACATGCCTATGTATACATGTGTAGACAGCCTAACAAATGAGGAGAGTCAAAGTTAACCAATATTATTGATAAAATCATTAAAATAGAAACAGCCCAGAGAATAGCAGTCTGCTTAGAAGTACAGGCTGGGGAAAAGGCAATTTAATCCAATTTTAATATACAATCTGATCAAATCAAATAACAGCATTCATGAAAAATAAGCTCTACATTTGCTCTACTCTTTTCTACAAGAAAATATATACACAGGGTTCCCAGTTTGCAGTGGTTCAACTTAACGATTTTTCAACTTTATTTACAGTGGAAAGCAAGATGTATGAAATAGAAATCATACTTTGGATTTCAAATTTTGATCTTCCCTTTAGTTCATGATATGTGGCACAGAACTCTCAAGACATTGGGCAGAGAGTGAGCTTCACCTCCCAATTAACTAAATGATCTGGAGGCAAAGAACTGGTACTCTATGGTGTGTATTCTGTTGCTAAGCTATGATCTTCCACAGGTTGTGGTTGTTATCGTTAGGTGCCACTGAGTCATGTCCAATTCACAGCAACCTTCATAGTGTCTTCAATGGCTGATTGTTTGGGGATTATTTCAGGAGTGGACTGCCATGTCCTTCTCCCATTTTTTGATGCTTGGGATCAAATCCAGGCCCTCAGAAAGTACGAAGCAACACTCTACCAACTGAACTAAACTCTAGCCCCTGTTCCACAGGTTAGTCACATTAAATTAATTTTTCTAACGTATTATGATGATGATGATGATGATGATGATGATGATGATGATGATGATGCTGGGGATCAACCCAGGACCTCAGCACATACTAAGCAAGCACTCTACCAACTGAGCTAAGCCCCCTAAATGCCTTTTCAACTTAGAGTATTTTCACCTTAACAATGGGCTTATCCAGTGGTAATCCCATCATGAACCAAGGAATATATATGCATATATATTTTTGTTAGGTGCCACCAAGGAGTAGGGTCCAACTCATAGTGACATTATGTACAGCAGATGAAACATTACTCAACCTTGTGCCTTACCCAGAACTATTGTCAGTGCTTCTCTGTTATTCATAAGGTTTTCAATGGCTGATTGTTTTGGGGAGTGGGCTGCCAGGTCCTTCTCCCAAGTCTACAGTACTAGGTATTTCCAGGTGGTCTCTCACGCATGTACTAACCAGGCCTAAGCCTGTTTAGCTTCTGAGACCTGACAGGTAGTTGTTGTTGTTAGGTGCTGTTGAGTCAGTGTCCAATTCATAGTGAGCCTACATACAACAGGTGAAACACTATTGTCAGTGCTTCTCTGCTATTCATAGGGTTTTCAATGGCTGACTGCTTTTTGGGAGTGGGTTGCCAGGTCCTTCTCCCATGCCTACAGCACCTGGTGTTCCCAGGCAGTCTCCCATCCAAGTACTAACCAGTCCTGACCCTGCTTAGCTTTTGAGATCTGACAGGATGGGATGCCACAGTGGTACAACTGCAGGCGACAGGTTGTTAGGTGCCATCAAGTCAGTTCCAACTCATAGTGACCCCATGTACAACAGAACAAAACATTACCAGACACTGTGTTGTGTCTGGCATTATTGTCAGTGCTTTTCTGCTATTCGTGGAGTTTTTGATGGCTGTTTTGGTATTAGGTTGCCGGGTCCATCTCCCAAGCCTACAGCACCTGTTGTTCCCAGGCGATCTCCCATCCAAGGACTAACCAGGCCCAACCCTGCTTAGCTTCCAAGATCTGACAGGATTGGATATCAGGGTTGTGGTACAGCTGTAGATAGATGGACAAATCGATACAGATACTTTAACTTAAAGTTTCAAATCTTTTTCCTTAAGTCCAGTTTTTTAAAAGTCACCTGTGGACTAAGCTAATGAAAAATTGTAGGAAACTTCTAGGAAAGTAAGCTGTGACTATGGAGTTTTATCATTTAGAATATAACCTGCAGGATGGGCGCAGTGGCGCACGCCTGTAATCCCAGCGGCTCGGGAGGCAGAGGCAGGAGGATCTCAAGTTCAAGACCAGAGGCAGTCTGTGTAACTTAGCAAGACCCTGTCTCAAAAAGTGAAAAAATGGGCTGAGGGTGCAGCTCAGTGGCACAGCACTTGGAAAGCATGCAAGTGCAAGGCCCTGGGTTCAACCCCCAGTACTGCAAATTAATTAATTAATTAATTTAAAAAAAACATATATATATAGCGTGCAAAATGCAAGCTGGGTAATATCAGACCACTTGTTCTATAAAATTTTCTAAAACCCGTCACCCAATTACATAATATTGTAGAAGAGGAACTGGCAAAGACGGGCATAAAGTTCATAAATATTTGAAACTCAGAAACACTTGCTACTAGAAGGGGAGAAAGAAACACAAAGCAGCGTTGACCGCCACTAGAAATTTCTAAGAGAGAAAGGTTCCGGGTTAAACATTACACACGGCAAATATACCAGATCAATTTAGCCGCCTCTCTCCCACAGTTCCTCACCGCTTGAGGTTTTGCCCCCAGCGAGCAGGTGGGCTGAAAGCAACCTTATTTCAACAAACCAAACATCCAAACTATGTAATCATGGGATGACATCGGCGCTTGATCTGGCTGGCTGCTTATAAAGGAGGCTTTCACAGTGATATACGGGAATTTTCACTGTTGACCAAGCCAGACCACCGACCTGCATACTTCATTCCGAAATCGACTAAATGCAAACAAACAACCCTGTCTTTTAAAAATGCCTTCATCCGCCTGTGCTGAAGCACACTGAAATGTGTTTTATTATTATGCATTGGAGATAAGATATTTAACTAAGCACTTTGGAGCCACGGGCTTTTTAGCTGCTTTTCCAGGAATGGCAATAGACACAAGCTGACTCACAGGCACATTCTCTCACAAGTTTTAACAGCACCGCAATCGAGAACACCACTGGCAGTCAGGAGGCTAATCCGGGACCAGAAAACCAGTAATCTAAGAGGCTCCTGTTATGCAAGGCTAAGTCCTAAGTCTCATCAGCACAGTATTGTCACCTTGCTGTCACCCAAGTAGAAGTCCAAGCACTTAATTGATTGCTGCTATGTGCTCCTGTGGATCTTTCCCAAAAAAAGTTTTGCACAATCTAAAAGTTCCCCAACAAGTTAGATATTTAAGATCGATTTCTCTCTTTCTCTCTCTCTCTATTCCCCCTGCCCCCGCACACACACACACACACACACACACACACACACACACACACACACAGAATTTCTTCTAAATTAAAGAGTAATAAGGTTTAAACTCTCTAACTGGACAAGTCTCTATATCCTAACAGAAGAATGTATGACCATAGATGACTTTACATGTTTGACTCTCATTACCAATCCCTTTTGAGTTTTCACTTCCCTTCCTGCTTTAATAAGTGCCTCTGGGGTTTTTCTTTCTCTGGACATACAATTTGGGGACGGGAAGAATCTAAACATCTCTTTGAGGGGCTGCTATGTCTATCTAGGGAGAGATGCTATCTTCAGTTTACATATAAAAACCTCAGTCCAGGGGCTGGGGATGTAGCTCAGGGGTAGAGTGCTTGCCCAGCATGTGCAAGGACCTGGGTTTGACCCTCAGCACCACAAGATAAATTAATTAATTAATTAAAAATCAAAACAGGAATATTCTCCCCAAATCCTTTTTGTTCATGCTATTACGCCAAAATCTGTTATTCTTTTTTTAAAGATTTTAACCGGATGTGCCAGCAAGTCACGGCACCACATGCTTATTTACGTGGAAGCGTTCTTTGAAACGTGAGAAACCATGACAGATGGTACCAGCATGGCTGGCTGCCAGTCACTCTAACAGTTTTCTCCCACACATTGCCTCCTCTGTGGAGGGTGACCGCCCAGACAGGGGTCCTGAAGGACTTCTACAGGAAGGCTCTATGACAATGTAGCCCACAAACCTTAGATCAGAAGGCATATTGAAATTGAAAGCAATCTCAATTCATCTCCACCATTTGGCATACAATTAAAATGCTCAAGTCAGAAGGATGTACTTACACTTAAAAATAGAAAAAAAGGAAACATCACAGTTTCTTTTGGTAAACATTTAGTTGTTGTCGTTGTCAGGTGCCGTAGAGTCGGTATCTGACTCATAGCAACCCTACGTACAACAGGCGAAACACTATTGTCAGTGCTTCTCTGCCGTTCTGAGGGTTTTCAATGGCGGATTGATTTTTGAGAGTGGGTTGCCAGCTCCTTCTCCCAAGCCTACAGAACCTGGTTTTCCCACATGGTCTCCCATCCAAGTACTAACCAGGCCCGACCCTGCTTAGCTTCTGAGATCTGACAGGATGGGATGCCACAGTGCCACAGCTGCAGGCAAATATTTAGTAGTCTTCTCCAATTAAAAAAAAAAAAAGTTTTTCAATCTGACCTAAATTCTTCAACTTTTGCTCCATACCTTAATTTTGTTCCCCTCTGCACTCAGTTCTCTAGCTACAGTAGACACCTTTGACATAGTCTTTGTAAGCATTAAAACTAATAGTTGAGTCAAAATGCATCATTTTACTCCCCTAAATTAGCAGTCTGTCATATTACTTCCCAATCTTCTTATTCTTTTCGGTATACCGTACCAAAAATCTCATTCTAGAGTCCTGCAACAATGATCTTGCTGTGATTTCTGATTGGCACATGACAAGAATCTTTTTTATATCTATTTACCTAGAATCTAGCCCACTGTCTGGTGTTCAGCAGGCTTTGATAAATATTCCTCAAAAAATATGAAATTATACAAGAACAGCATCCAATAGAAAATTGAACATAACTTAATGACCTTCCATGGCTAGACATTGCTATTTATTTACTCACATATTCCTATAGTCTGCAGCCGTACCACCCTGGCATCTGATCCCATCAGATCTCAGAAGGTAAGCAGGGTCGGACCTGGTTAAGTCCTCCGATGGGTGACTGCCTGGGAACACCAGGTGCTGTAGGCTTGGGAGAAGGACCTGGCAACCAACTTCCAAAAAACAACCAGCCATTGAAAACCATATGAATAGCAGAGAAGCACTGACACAGTGCCAGGCATAGCATAGTGTTGGAAAATGTTTTATCCGTTGTATGTTAGGTTGCCGTGAGTCGAACCCGGCTCCATGGCACCTAACAACAACAACAACAACAGCAACATATTCCTACTACCTTTCAATAAACTCAATTCTAGTGACTATCCTGAAATGTGAACCTAAATATGGATTTTTCTTGCAGGTGCTCAATTGTTTAAACTGTCATCAACCAAAAAAGCCTGGTATAACTTGGCAGAACTTAAAATTTTATGACATATTCCTATATTTCATCTCCTTTGTTTCTAAGTGCTGTGAGGTATAAGAACAAGAAGTTCCGCTCTGGTAAATAAGTGATGTTGTTAGAGTTATCAAAAGGACCTCATTTTAATGGGATCTTAAGTGAAAGTTTATACTGAAAATAGTTTAATACTTAAATTCAGTGGTATTTTATTCATTCTTAGTTAACAAAATCATATATATTTATGGGGTACAATGTGACATTTTGATACATATATACATTTTCAAATGATTAAATCAAGCTAACTGATATGTTCACCACTTCACATACTTTTTAGTCGTATTTAATATTCACTCTTTCACCAATTTTCAAATATACAACATATTAGTATTAACTACAGTCACCACGCTGGGATTTAGCTCAGTTGGTAGAGCACTGCGCTGCAGTCTCTGAGGTCCGGAGTTCAATTCCCAGCACCACAAAAATGGGAGAAGGGCCTGGCAATCCACTCCCAAGGCAATCCCGAAAAACAGTCAGCCATTGAAAACCCTATGAGGGTCGCTATGAGTCGGATACTGACTTGACGGCACCTAACAACAACAACAACATAGTCACCATAGGAGAAGGGCCCAGCAACCCACTCCCAAAAACCAATCTGCCATTGAAAATCCTATGAATAGCAGAGAAGCACCGACAACAGTATTTCACCTGTTGTACCTAAGGTCACTATGAGTCGGACACCGACTCAACAGCACCTAACAACAACGTAGTCACCATGCCATACAGCAGTTGTCAAGGATTTCTCTCTTGTCTGAGTGAATCTTGGCCCTCTGTAACTACTGCCCCAAGCCCCATTCTACCCCACCACCATCCTCTGGTAGCCACCATTCCAATCTTTACTTCTTTGAGTTCAACTTCAAAACCCACATGCAAGTGAACTCTTGCTAGTCAGCTATTTTAACATGGAAACTCTAGGGCTGGGAGTAGAGGTCGGTGGTAGAGCACTTGCCAAGGACGCACAGATCACTGGGTTCAATCCTCAGCACAGAGGACATACGTTAAATGAAATAAACCAGGCACAGGAAGACAAACGATATTTTTAAATATATGCATCTAGTAGCAACTATTTTATTAGATATTTTCTGGGTTTTTCTTAAAAGATTGAGAATTCTTTTCTAAAAATGTTGACTTATTAATTTTCTCTTTTTACTTAGAACAACATATTACGATAAAGAAAAGTAATACATGCTCTCTTGTGCGCATCTGCCAATGTCACAGATAATGTTGTTGTTGGGTGCTGTCTAGTCGAATCTGACTCATAGCGACCCTCATAGGGTTTTCAATGGCTGATTGTTTCAGGATTGCCTCCAGAGTGGATTGCCATGTCCTTCTCCCATTTTTGTAGTGCTGGGAATCGAACTCAGGAACTCAGAGACTGCAGGGCAGAGTTCTACCAACTGGGCTAAATCCCAGTCCATGTCACAGATAACATATTTCCTAAAATCATGTCTAAATGCCAAAGAGAGGATGCGGGACATCTGGAAGCAATGCCAGGGTGCACAATATTGGCTGAACGAAAATCACCAACTTTTTAGCTTTGGATCACAGTTGATAAAGGGCAATGGGTGGATATTTTTCATTAGACTAATATTTTCGAATCTGGAAAATATTAGTCTATTTTTCTCTTTTTATTCTTTTTACTCTTTTTTCTCTTTTACTCTTATTCAAACACATGTGCATGTGCACACACACACACACACACACACACACACACACACAGAGCTTAACAGAGAAGAGTAAAACAAGAAAATATGAAAGAAAAATGAAATCTGCTCAGGGTTTCTTTGTTTTGTTTTGTTTGCGGTACTGGGGGTTGAACCCAGGGCCTCACTTGCATGCTCTGCAAGTGCTGGACCACTGAGCTGCACCCCTACCCCATTTTTTTTACTTTTTGGAACAGGCTCTCACTAAATTACACAGACTGCCGCTGGTCTCGAACTTGCGATCCTCCCACCTCCGCCTCCCAAGTGCTGGGATTACAGGTGTGCACCACCACGCCCAGCAAAATCTGCTCAATTGTTCTTTAGAAAAATCTCTCCATGGACCCTTGCTGATGTCCTGCACATGTTGGAATCACCAGGGTCACTGACTTCAGCTGATTTCCCTGAAAGAGGGCCTCTTACTTGGCGGTCCTGTTTTAGAGATGTGGGGGAAAGATAGGAGGAAAAAGATTGGGGAGGGGCCTCAATCACTGTTGGATTGATTTACAAATGCAGGTTTTATTTTCTCTTATTCTTCAATAAACTAGTAGACCTGAGTGTACTTGTCATAATCTGGACATCTTTCCTCAGGTTAAAGGAAAATATATGTATATATTTAGGAGTTTAACTCTTTAGTAGTTACCCTTTTGAACTCTGTTGGAACCTGGAATTGGCAAGCTAAAGATTAGTTGAGTTAAACCGTGCGGTCCTCAGGCTTTCCTGCAAGGAGGTTAATAATTACACTTGATCTGATGTCTAGAATCCCATTCCAAGCCCAAGCACTTTGAGTAGTAAATTGCATAGAATATCTCATTAGACATTATGTCTAATGATTAAATTGAGATGTAAAATCTTACTAATGGCATTGTGACATCCGGGGGACATTCATCTGAGTAAGCGACTTGAAGCCCAACCTGAGTTCTCATCAGCTTTTCAGACAAGGCAAAGCTGGGCAGTTTCAAAGGCTTCCTTTCTCTCTTTCCGCCTCTCCGTGGTAACTCATGAAGTTCTCCTCCATCCGACTAAGAAGTACCAAAGCTTATCCAAAGTCTCCAAAAATGAAACTCCACAATGAGGTTGGTATAGGGGAGAGGATCCACTAAGACAGCTTATCCAACCACCAGGCTGCCCATCTTCGGGAGGGCTTTCCTTGGGTCTGACTTCAGATTCTAACTGACATGTTTCTTTTCAAGGCAGCGCGTCTCCACGGCATAGGCACCCCATTTATTCATGGATAGGTCACTTGGGATTAAGGGGAACCTGGCCTGCCCTCTCTTCTGCCTTTCCCTGTTACTTGTGACTGGCACCTCAGCCAGTAGAGGAGGAGGAGCAGACAAAAAAGGGGAGTCCCCAAATAGACCCCAGGTTTTAAAAATATAAGTGAGAGGGAGAGAGTAAAAATGACCTTTACTCCTGACCTTGAGCACATGAATTAGCAAGATTCAAGGAAACAAAATGAAGTGCTAAACTGTGCTGTATTAGATATCAGTAGAAAAATGGAATGGGGTACAGGAGAAGAGAGAGAGGAAGGACAAAAGAGAAAGGTCACCAAGATGCATAGCTAAAGGCTAGAGCCTAAAGTGATGGAAAGGGTATTCTTTATTGTTGTTGTTAGGTGCCGTCGAGTTGAGTCCGACTCATAGAGACCCTCATAGGGTTTTCCATGGCTGTTTCGGGATTGCCTTGGGAGTGGGTTGCCATGTCCTTCTCCCTTTTTTGCGGTGCTGGGAATCGAACTCTGGACCTCAGAGACTGCAGAGCAGCGCTCTACCAACTGAGCTAAATCCCAGCCCAAAGGGTATTCTTGAGAAGGGGAATTCTTAAACTACATTTTGGGTTGTTGACACTTCTTCAGGTCCTACAAAATCCCACACCATTTCTACAAATCGTTGGTGGCTTACCTTTTTGTCTCTGCCTAGATTCTAACCTAAAAAGCAAGACCACCATGTGCCTGTCAGCTTGTCATGCTGTGAGGGCTTGCGTGTTGCTGTGATGCTGAAAGCGATGCCACCGGTATTTCAGACACCAGCAGGGCCACCCATGGTGGACAGGTTTCAGCTGAGCTTCCAGACTAAGACAGACTAGAGAGAAGGACCTGGCAGCCCACTCCCAGAACAATTAGCTGTTGAAAACCCTATGAATAGCAGAGAAGCACTGTCAGATAGAGTGCCAGAAAATGAGTCCCTTAGGTTGGAAAGCATTCAAGAAATGACTGGGGAAGAGTTGTCTTCTCAGAGTAGCACAGACCTTAATGATGGGAACGGAGGGAAGTCTTTGGGACCTCCCTTTGTTGATGTGGCACAACTCAAGGTGAGAAGAAGCGCAGTGGTTCCAACAATGGGCGAAAACATAAAAAGATCATGCGCATAGCACAGTGTTGGGTGGTGTTTTGTTCTGCTGTATATAGGGTACTGTGAGTCCGCTCTGAGTCTATGGCACCTAACACACAGCAAGAGCAATGAAGGATCCATACTATGTCCAGCACCTAGCACAGTTCCCAATGCTTAATAAATGCTCTGGAGCCAAGATGCCTGCTCTCGCCCATACATATCGTATGCCAAGGTCCCTTATGCATGAAAACAGATTTTAAGGTCTAAATAACTGTTGAGGTGTGTCATCGTTTAGAAGACTCACTACCTGGATGGACATGTGGCACGTGGACATACAGTGGAATCTACAACTCTAGGTCACAGCAAATGGAAGCTTCCAACTAAAGGTCCCACAAACGCCTTTGCAGCAACATAAACTAGAAGTGCCTGGACCAAAAATAAAAACAAAAAACAAACAAAAAAACAGCTCAAGGCAAACTATATCTATTAAGTTGTTGTTGTTGTTAGGTGCCGTTGAGTCGGTATCCGACTCATAGCAGCCCTCATAGGGTTTTTAATGGCTGACTGTTTCGGGATTGCCTTGGGAGTGGATTGCCAGGCCCTTCTCCCATTTTTGCGGTGCTGGGAATTGAACTCGAGACCTCAGAGACTGCAGCGCAGCGCTCTACCCACTGAGCTAAACCCCAGCCCCATATCCACTAAGTAGAATCCCTTATTATGTGACGCTATAGATGCTCATCCAGCTCTCTGTTCAGCAAGACTAGGAATTGCTGGAGGTGGAGGGTTATGAATGTCTTGTTCATTGTTCCTCACTCTGCTGTCTCCACTGTCCTGGCATTCAGTCAGGTGGAAGCAAAGCAGAAAAAGGAGGAGGAGGAGGAGGAAGAGGGAAAAAAAGGAGGAGGAGGAGGAGGAAGAGAAGCAGCAAATCCACGTAACTGAAGCAAAAGAGTAGGAGCCACAGAAAGGGACCGTGAAGGCAACTCACGCTCAGAGTCCACAGCCCCCACTGCATGAGGACAGGGCTCATGGCAGAGGAGGAGGAAAGGGCTGGGTCAGCTGACTTGGAACACGGAAGCACACCGTGAGACCTGAAACTGGGCTGAGAGAAGGGAAAGGAAGAAGCAAAGAGAGGACTGGAAAGTCACAAATAGGAAAGGAGCCACCGAGGTCACAGGCTGAAAAGACCATCTTCGTGAAGACCACCACCAAGGCAGGGCAAACGGGAAGAAAGATGAGAACACAGCTATGCAAAATGACTGAGGAGCGGCGGCCACGGTGCAGAGGCAGCTTAGACCTCCTTATGAGATGTTAGTGATGCAGGGCCTGGGTGTAGAGGGGCAAAGGGAACTCTGCTCTTAAGTCCACATGGTAGCCGGGCGTGGTGGCACACGCCTGTAAGCCCAGCGGCTTGGGAGGCGGAGGCGGGAGGATGGCAAGTTCGAGACCAGTTATTTAAAGCTTAAGGTCTATTTTCATGTGTAAGGGACTTTGGCATGTGATCTGTACGGGGAAGAGCAGGCAGCGTGGCTCCAGAGCATTTATTAAGCATTGGGAACTGTGCTAGGCACTGGACATTGTATGGATCCTTCATGGCTCTTGCTCTTTGTTAGGTGCCATGGAGTCGGATCCGACTCACAGCACCCTATATACAGCAGTCTGTAAGAAAATGGGCTGGGGGTGCAGCTCAGTGGTCCAGCACTTGCAGAGCATACAAACATGAAGCCCTGGGTGCAACCCCCAATACCACCAAAAAAAAAAAAAAAAGTCCACACAGTGCCCTCACTTGGACTCAGGTGAAAAGCACCAGAAAGCCCCCTCATTCTCCATCACCTTATTCCTCTGCCCTCTCTTCTCCCTCTTTCTTCCTCCCTCCTTCATTTCCTCCTACTGCCAGGGTATTCCCCGTGTAACACTATGCCTCTTTGAAGAGGTCCATCTCTGCCTTCCTCTGTTCCTATGACAGGGTCACAAGGGAAGAGGAAGGACTGGCTGTTCTTTCGGCGTCTCTTCAAAGATGAGCTTCATGGAACAGAAAAACAGTGACACGGATCACAGAGGAACTTTGAATGTCAAGATGACAAGTACCTTCTAGTTAGCATGACCTGCCGTCACTAGGCAGGTACCATTCTATCTAAATTATTAACTTTCTAATGAGCAACCAGAGCGAGACACTGGCTTGGGCGAGGGGGCTCTTGGAAAAGGGAAGGGATGATAACCACCAGCACTGTGGATTCACCAGCCACACATTCTGCATAATCCCACAGAAATGCCAAGGATTTTCTGTAGTAAAATCCACTGAGAATAATTAGAATAAATATGCATAAAGCCCTTAGGAAAACTCAATTTTGTACTCTGATGTGATGGCTTTTATTATGCAGTCCCATCACAGAAAACTTGAATTGCATAAAATCACCACGGACTACCAAAAGAACAAACAGATCTGTTCTAGAAGAAGTACAACCAGATTGCTCCTTGGAAGCAAGAATAGCTAGACTTCATCTTACATATTTTGCACATGTTATCAAGAGGGACCAATCCCTGAAGAAGGACATCATGTTTGAGAGAGTAGCGGGTCAATGAACAAAAGGAAGACCCTCAACGAGATGGGTCTAATGACTGCAACAATGGCTGCAACAATAGGTTTAAATTTAAAAAAAAGATTATGTGCATGGCACAGGGTCAAGGAGTGTTTTGTTCTGTTGTACATAGGGTCACTAGGAGTCAGACCCAACTTCATAGCACCTAAGAACTCCAGATTTGAGGGAAATGCCCCTAGTTTTGATGAATAAGTAATTTTGCTCACCTTTCCCAGTAATATATCTTTGAAAAAATATTTTTGTGCTACCACACTGAAACTGCCTCTTGAAATAACTCTAACCTTTCCAATTCTGTGTGTTTATATTCTAAATCCATCTCAAAATTAGTTCTCAGGTGCTCGCCCCTCATATGTTATACTGTGAAGACCTGCAGTCAGGTGTAGATTCTTTTCTCAGTAGACACTAATGTTGAAAGGAAATCCACACCTTAGATCTAGAAAATAGAACTCAAGTTGGGAAAGTGGTGCACATCTGTAACCCTGGCAATTTAGTAGGCACAGGCAGGAGGATCGCGAATTCGAGGCCAAAGGCAACCAGTGTAACTTAGCAAGACCTTGACTCAAAATAAAAATTAGAAAAGGAGTTTGGGGTGCAGGTCAGTGGTAGAGCACTTACAAAGCATGTGCAAGGCCCCCAGTCAACCCCCAAGTACAGGAAAAAAAAAAACACATAATTTTGTGAAAAGCTACCAAGTTTGTTCTCAAATTTTGAACAGAGAGAGTCCTCTGGCTTATAAATTTGTTGAATCCCAAAACTTTAAGTGCAAATCAGTTGTGGAAAATATGTCTCTACCATAAGAATTATATACAGAATAGTTAGGTCCTCAGGGAAGCCTACAAATCCTTTTTCTCTTGTGCTCTACCAAAAACAGCAGCATGCAACCACCTCCCATATCCGCAGGGGATACATTCTAAACCTCACCTCCCATGAATGCCCAAAACCACAGATGGTACCAAACCCCTTATATACTATGTTTTTCCTATGCACACCTACCTATGATAATTTTTAATTAATAAATTAAGCTCAGTAAGAGCACAATGCCTACAGCTGTAGCCCTGTGGCAGCCGATCCCGTCAGATCTTGGAAGCTAAGCAGGGTTGGGCCTGGTTAGTACCTGGATGGGAGACTGCCTGGGAACACCAGGTGCTGCAGGCTTGGGAGAAGGACCCAGTAGCCCACTCCCAAAAATCAATCTGCCATTGAAAACCCTATGAACAGCAGAGAAGCACTGACAATAGTGTTTCCCCTGTTGTACAGAGGGTCGCTATGAGTCGGATACGGACTGGACGGCACCTAACAACAACAACAACAACAACAACAACACAATAACAACAATAAGAAGAAAATGGAACAACTGTAATAAAAAGTTTATGACTTTCACCTCTTCACTTAAAGGAAGCACTTAGAGCTTTTTTTTTTTTTTTTGGCATATTCAAATAGCCAGTGTTACAACTCTTGTATTTTGGGACCATAACTGAATTAGGTAAGTGCTACTTGAAACCAGCCTGCAGCCCTAGCCCTGTGGCATCTGATCCCATCAGATCTCGGAAGCTAAGCGGGGCCAGGCCTGGTTAGTACTTGGATGGGAGACCGCCTGGGAACACCAGAAGCTGTAGGCTTAGGAGACGGACCCGGCAACCCACTCCCAAAAATCAATCTGCCATTGAAAACCCTATGAACAGCAGAGAAGCACTGACAATAGTGTTATGCCTGTTGTATGCAGGGTCGCTGAGTCGGATATGTACTCGAGGGCACCTAACAACAACAACAACAACTTGAAACCAAGCATTGCAATGCAGAGACAATCAATATGAACATTGAAACAGTAACTACATAACTAATGAGCAGG
Organism: Pedetes capensis; assembly: GCA_007922755.1. Taxonomy (NCBI): domain Eukaryota; kingdom Metazoa; phylum Chordata; class Mammalia; order Rodentia; family Pedetidae; genus Pedetes; species Pedetes capensis. The sequence continues at coordinate 39,212 of VMDO01018197.1, forward strand.
TAGCGTACACAGCATGGATACGCTGGAAAAAGACACAAGTCACATCTCAAGCGGGATTGAGCAAAATTTTAGCATGCTTCTCAGAGCAGCACACAATTTGAAACTTTAAATTATTTCTGGAATTTTTTTTTTTTTTTTTTTTTTTTTGCAGTACTACGGGTTGAACCCAGGGCCTGGATCACTGAGCTGCACCCCCAGCCCATTTTGTAGATTTTATTATTTTCTGAGACAGGGTCTCGCTAAGTTACACTGATTGTCTCTGGTCTTGAACTTGCGGTCCTCCTGCCTCCGCCTCCCCAGCTGCTGGGATTACAGGCGTGCGCCACCACACCCGGCTCTATTTAAAAATTTTAGACCAAAATTTGTCCTGGGTAACTGAAATCACAGGAGGTAAAATCATGGATAAGGGAGGACTGTTGTTGTTGTTAGGTGCCGTCGAGTCGGTATCCGACTCATAGCGACCCTCTGTACAACAGGGGAAACACTATTGTCAGTGCTTCTCTGCTGTTCATAGGGTTTTCATTGGCAGATCGATTTTTGGGAGGGGGTTGCCAGGTCCTTCTCCCAAGCCTACAGCTTCTGGTGTTCCCAGGCGGTCTCCCATCCAGGTACTAACCAGGCCCGACCCTGCTTAGCTTCCGAGATCTGACGGGATCGGATGCCACAGGGCTACAGCTGCAGGCAAGGGAGGCCTATTGTAATAATATGGGCTGGGGTTTAGCTCAGTTGGCAGTTGGTAGAGTGCTAAACTACATTCTCTGAGGCCCTGGTTTTAATCCCCAGCACCTAAAAATGGGAGAATAGCGTGGCAGCCCACTCCTGAAACAATCTACAATCTGGAAACAACCAGCTGTTGAAAACCCTATGAGAGTCACTGTGAGTCAGACCTGACTTGTAGGCACCTAACAGCAACAAACTGTAATAATAATGGCTGGGGTTTGGTTCAGTTGGTGGAGTGCTGCTCTGTGCTCTTAGGCCCTGGGTTCGATTCCCAGCACTGCAAAAATGGGAGAAGGACCTGGTAGCCCACTCCTGAATCAATCCCAAAACAACCAGCTATTGAAAAACCTTTATAAACAGCAGAGAAGCACTGACATAGTGCTGGGCATGGCACAGTGTCAGGGAGTGTTTCATTCTGTTGTACATACGGTCGCTATGAGTCAGACCCAGCTCAACAGCACACAACAACACTGTAATAATATCGAAGAACCAACCAAGTGATGTTTCTCTGGAAATGTGCTTTCAGAGTTCCCTTTTGGGATGCCAGGAACCAAAAACATCAATGAGCATAGGGACTCCTTTTGCACAAAGCAGTGTGAATTCAGGCCACGGTGCAGACTTTGGGGAGGAGGGCCTCTGCGTTGAAGATCAAGATTAGGAATGAAAGTCAAGGGGAATTGAGCACAACTGCTTTTCTAGACTTGGAGGAAAGGTTGGGAGGAGACGAGTAGGAAGGTGGAGCTGGGTGGCTGGAGATTGTGCTGAGGAGCCGGGACAAGCAGTTTCTCACCACCCCCTCCCGTCACCTCTGCACTCCAAAATTTCTCCTTTGTTTTCATCCCACTGGGAGGCTTTGCTTTGTAGGGAAGGACAGAGAAGAAAGAAAGACAATAGCAGAGCAGTAACAGAAAAAGAATAAAGGACAGGACTTGTCAGTAAGAAATAGAATGAGAGAGAGACACAGTCTTTTACCTAGACATAAGGGGTGGGTTATTCACATGTGAGACGTGCATTCATGAATCACAACTGTGTGTGTGTGTCTCACACACAGGCCCAAAGTAAAGAGAAAATAGCGATTACTGGCCAGAGTGGAAGAACAATTAGCAAGTTGGACTAGAGTCCTTGTGAATGTTTCTATTATTAGAGATAATCTTTTAAGCAGAAAAAGTATTTTCAATAAATTTATTGCACACCCGTTAAGATTTTGCTAGGCGCAATGTCTTTAACAAAGACCCCAAAATCCAGAGTAAATATATTGCACTCGTATTGTTTAAGAATTCACACAGCTAACCGGGCGCGGTGGCGCACACCTGTAATCCCAGCGGCTCAGGAGGCGGAGGCAGGAGGATGGCAAGTTCAAGACCAGAGGCAGTCTGTGTAATTTAGCGGGACCCTGTCACAAAAAGTAAAAAAATGGGCTGAGGGTGCAGCTCAGTGGTCCAGCACTTGCAGAGTATGCAAGTGCAAGGCCTTGGGTTCAACCCCCAGTACCGCCAAAAAAAAAAAAAAAAAATTCACACAGCTGAAATTCTATTGCAGAAATACAGGCTCAACCACCGATTTCATGCAAAGTGACCCACTTCAAACAGATGTGTACCCTTCAAACAAACCAAATCCAGAACTAATTCACTAATCTCTCCTTTATTTCTACTTGCTACAGATATTAACTTGTGGTCATTCCTTAGCTGTAATGTAAATACAACCTGAGACTTTTATACTGGTGTCTACTTTAAGCTCTAAAGCCTATTGTTCTCACGGATAATCGATTTGGCGGACATCGAGAAAATCAAAAACACAAACAAAAGTATTGCTTATGTTAAAGTCTTGGAATAGCACCTCTTTCCACAGATTATTTGAATAATAAATGTAACCTCACATTCTTTGAATACTGAACCATTAGAACTTTTTCCTCGTCTCAATGTAAACAGCACAACTTCATGAGTACGTTGGAAAAATAGGGGAATGTAACCAAAATATGCATTTGACTTTTACTACTTATATGGGTACATAAGGCTCCATAAACCTTGTGGGTTGATGAAAGTGTCGCCAGAAGTGATGTAAAGGATGTACAATGGAAAAAGCCCATTCTGGATTACCTTGTACCCCCTCATCATTTACTAATAAAGGGAGGGTAGAAAGACAAGAATTTCTTCTCATAGGACTTCTTTCTAGAGAGACCTACTCCGTCATGTCGGGCATCGGCAGGTATAGGCAGGGTGGGAAGTCTAGGCGGGTGGAGAGAGTCTGGTCTGGATCTAACTGCAATTTCCTCAGTTTCACTGAGGCACTTAAGGGTGTTGCCTAAACTTTGTTTTTCAATTTTTTTCATCCCTAAATCAAGGAATACACCTTAAGAGAATTACCAGGAATTCCAGGAAGGCTTCAGGAGCCATGTGACTATGGTGTTCTGGTTTTCCATTTCAAAAGACTCTCTTCCCATCTTCACGCAAGCTTTTACTAACAATGCTCAAGTGAACGTTAATATGTGTTAAAGTGATGGTATTTTTCTGACATCACAGTAAATCCAACATGGCATTTGTGTGTCTCCTTTGAACGTCTCAGAGGCAGTACTGGTGGCCCTGGCTATTTCCCTGAGGTATCAGAAGCAAGTCAGGATGAGGGATGGAGTTTAGGTAAAGATTTATCTAAGTGTCCAGAATCTTGCCCCACACTTGATGGGGAAATTATCTATGGATTTCAGCCAGAGAGCATGTAGTTACAAGACAGGAAAATAAGAATGTTTTATCTAACTCTGCATGCCTAAGACACCTACTTAGTCTCTTCATTTCTGACAATGACCCAAAGAAAAAACTATTTTTTCCTTAAAACACACAGTGTCCCATTTATACACATTTGAGAATGCATCTCTTAGAAT
>VMDO01018198.1:0-42781 GCA_007922755.1 Pedetes capensis
AAACCATCTTATTTATGTTTAAGCCCATTGTTGCAGACACTGTGTTAATCCATCTGGTGGAGGGTTTTCCTCTTTTCCGTTGACCTGCCACTCTTCCAAACATGATGTCCTTCTCCAGGGATTGTTCTCTCCTGACTACATGTCCAAAATATGTAAGGCGCAGTTTGGCCATTTTTGCTTCCAAGGAGCACTCTGGTTGTACCTCTTCTAGGACAGATCTGTTGGTTCTTTTGGCAGTCATTTGGCTCAGTTGGTAGAGCGCTGTGCTGCAGTCTCTGAGGTCCTGAGTTCAATTCCCAGCACCGCACAAATGGGAGAAGGACCTGGCAATCCACTCCCAAGGCAATCCCAAAACAGTCAGCCATTGAAAACCCTATGAGGGTCGCTATGAGTCGGATACCGACTCGACGGCAACCTAACAACAACAACAACAACAAAAATACTAAGTATAGTTCAATGTAAAGTTAGAAAGGTTATGATTAATTCAAGTAGGTAAAACTGGTTGAGAGCCAACCTGGACTATATAAACTATATTGTTGTTTTTGTTAAGTGCTGTCAAGTGATGTCTGACTCTTAGTGACACTCATAGGATTTTCAATGGCTGATTGTTTCAGGATTGTTGTGGGAGTGTGCTGCAAAGTCCTTCTCTGGTTTTTGTGGTGCTGGGGATCAAACCCAGGGCCTCAGCACAGAGCAGCACTCTACCAACTGAGCTAAACCCCAGCCCTTGGACTATATTAGACACACAATAAGTATTTATTGAAGGAAAGGATAACTAAATCTGATGAATTAATAATAGTAAGATGAGTCTAGCTGAAATGATGCACTTCAAGTGTATTTATGGCCAGGCCATGCTTTATACAAAATTTATGGCCAAGGGAAAAGACCCAACAAAACTTATAGTGGCAGTCAAAATATTAAAGATCAGAGCAGGTGGACTAAGCCAAGACATGGAGGCAGAAACTAGCCTCTGCATACTGAGCAGAGGTAAAGTTAGTTGTTGTTGTTATTATTATTGTCATTGTTGTTTTTATAATTTTGATACTTGGGGATTGAACCCAAGGCCTCAAACATACTTTGCCTGTGCTCTACCACTGTGATTCAGTCCCAGCCAAATGTTTATTCTTTATTTTGAGTTTGGGTCTCACTAAGTTACACAGACTGGCTCTGGCCTCCAACTTGTAATCCTCCTGCCTTAGCCTCCCAAGTTGGAATTATAGGTGTCCAACACCACACAGAGCTAAAGGTAGGTTTTAAGTCAGTAGTTTTCCAAGTTAATGAGTCTTAGATCAGACACTGTATCTTCAAAGAAATGTGAATTCCCTTCTTATAAAAATTCTACCTGCTTTGGCAGGAATGACTCAAAATTGAAAAACTGATTCTGAAATCAGAAGTTATTTACAGCATCTAGGAAAGACTGAGGACCTGTCTTTTAGAACATAGGCTATAAAAAACATGTAAGTATATGCAAGTCTTTGATTCCCTATTTTTCTTTCCCTAACACAACAATGGTAGATATCCAAGACTGATGCTATTTTATTTAGATTTTGAAAATATGAATTGATCTCATCAAGCAAGGGAGCTTTTTAAAAATAAACATTTGGGAATATTAGGAAGCAGTGCTGCAGGAGTGAAAATGCCAGGTCTAATAGTGTCTTACAATGTACAGTGCACTTCCTGACAGTATTATCACATAAGACAATGGAAATTGTTTATTTTTCTATCCAGAAAGTTGGGAGCTGGATCAAATTTTCTGGTTAGTAAGGTATGTAGTACCCCTTAAACCTGTTTTGTTACACTATAGAGATTTGGTTAGATTATCAATTTCAATTTCTGACCATTGTTTCCAGCACCGCATCAAACATATTACATTGGTTTCCCTATTCACCTTCCTATCTATTAATTGTGCCACCATCCATTTTCCTTATCTGTTTTCTTAATTGTTATACTCTTTTCATCATCCTATCCCTATTCATTTATCAAGTTCTAATCAATATTCCATTAGGATGTCTCTCAGGTTCTCCTCTTCTGTACTGTATGTGCTTGTCCTCACTGAGTTTCAGTTGTCTCTTCCTAAATTCCTCCAGCTATCTTTTCATTTAGTCTCCTTGTTTCTGGTCTCTCAGTCACCAATGGCTGCTCACTACTTCTTCATTATGCATCTTAATACTGTTTTTATGTCCTTCTACATATGAAAGATATATGTACATGTTCTAATTTCTACTTCATCAAATCTACATTTTTTCTGTTTAAGAGCTTTCAATATACCATTACCCTTCTCATCTATTTTTATTTCCTTCTATCACTGAACCTATACCCTCTGTGTATTTTTAGAACCTCTTCTATTTGTATAGCCTCTTAGAGTTTAGAGGAAGGTTCAGAAATATTCTCATTCTTCTTACAATAACTAAATAAAATGGACACAATTATGTCCATCTTGTAGGGATCCCAAAAGGCCATACAACTTTGACAATGTCACATGAACTAGCAAATGGCATTGCTCAAGCATCTGTCTATACTACAATATACTTCCTGATGTTGGTGTTTCTTAGATTTTTGTTTCTCAAAACTTTTACTTTTTTAAACACTTATTTTTCTATGCAGATATCCATAACTACTTTAGCCCACATTCATCATTTTAGTGAATTACTCTATTTTATTCATTTTAATTTTATTTCTAAGGTCAGAATTTTCATAGTGTTTTTCTTTTTTTTCTTTATTTTGGAAAGCGTTAAGATGTCTTCATTACTGAACCATATTTTGTGACCAATACTTTTGTTTAAGTTGTACTGAATCAAATATCTGTAATGCACATGGCTAATGATGAATTCAAAGACTGATAAAAATGTATCCCTGACCCTTGAGGAAAATATCCAATACTGTAGCTTTAGGCAAATAAAATAATTATACAAATAACTATAAGGAGGGTAATAAAGTTTCTGAAAAAAAGTACATTTCAAGTACTATGAGTTTTCAAAGGAGGAAGAGATAAGAATAGTTAGAGGGAAAGTGTCAAGGTTGATGTCACATTTGAGATATTTTTGAAAGATGATTAGTAAGATAAAATGTAATAGTAGATTTGAAATTTCGCATATCTGAAAAATAGTTTTAATATTAAACAACATAATTTAGAAATGAGGTCAATTCATTTAAAAGGAAGTGGAAATATTTAGTATTACGTTAATTCACTCACTTTTCATTTATTTATAATCATTTAATAAAACTAAAAAATATGCTTCCTACTTACACAGGACTCAAAGCACTAGGTAGAAAACTTCACCCAAAGAAATGAACACAATACATTGAAGAAAAGGTTAGCACAGCATTGTGTGCATAGCACTACTGGAGCACTATGTTAAGAGTTACTATCTCTATATTTCAATCACTTAAAACTAATGCTATGGTGAAGAGTAGATGAAACACAGCCATGGTGGTGCATTTGCATTCCAGCTCTCCAGATTGGTGGATTAAATTAATTTATTCTGAATGAGTTGAGTTCTCTGGGCAGACAAATCAATGTATTGCATTTCATGATTTAGCCAGCATCTCATGTTCTCCCTCAAAAAGGAGCAGGGAATGAGTCCATTGCTCAGCTGAACTGCTATTTTAGGCTTGTTAATTTCTTGGAGGTAGCTTGTGAACATTTATGTTTGTGTAAGAAAGGTTATGAAAATATCTGTAGTGGATTAAGTCAGTGGGCGTTTTCTCTGAGTGAAGACTTTGGAAGCAGAAATTCACTGAAAGGGTCTGCAATGAAAACCACTGTTGTAAGAGCTGAGTGGTTTTTTTTTGAAAGTGTAAGCAGTATATATAATAAGGGAATACAATTATTGAACAATTTTGCCATCTTTTAGTCTAACTGGAGTAATAGAATTCAAACTAAACTCTTTGTTCCAATTTCTTCTGGTAAATATGCAATATCTGTCTTAAAAATAATGGTAAATTCAGTAAACTACTAAATTCTTATTGGTTCTACTGTTAACTAGATTCCAACTTCTTATTGAATATATAAGCAATTTCAAGTATATTTCCCTCTTACCTGTAAATAGTACATTAAGCAGCCAGTCCTAGTGCAAACACCAACTTAACCTCAAATAATTAAATACAACCAATTAATTCCAATTAACTTCCCAGTAATCAAATACAACCAAAAGAGTAACTGGGAATAAAAAATCCTGTTTTGTAGTTTGTGTTAGCAACTACCACCTCATGAGGATTTCTATAGTTGCCTCATCCTTGATACTATTTTTCCATCTGACAGCAACTTGCTGTTCTTTTGTGAGTTAGGAACAGGTATGGGCTAGAACTAGTTGTACTAGTATGGAAGTGCTCCTTAACACAAGTTTTATTATTCCAACAGTTGACCTTGGCATGCTCCTCATTCAGCCAGCTAATGGCACCAACAAGATCTCAAATGACACAAAATTAGGAAGGGGACAATTAAAACATCTGAAAGAAAATGTTTGAAATACCACACAGACTTTACTTATCCCTTGTAGAAGAACCTCTATAAGCCACTTCCTCCCCACATCCTGCCTCCTGGCACTGTGGAGGTGGTGTATCAAGAACCTTTCAAGAGAAAGGGTTTAGACTTGGACTCCACACTGTTCCTTGTTAAAAGAAAGGGCTGAAGACGATGTTCTTTCACAGTGTTTAATGAGCGGGTATGTCTACAATCAGAGGAGAAAAGGTAAAATATGTACCTGTAAAGTTATATTAGCAAGTTATTAGCCACTTGAAGTGACTGTAAGGAGCACATTGAGGTAAGATCAATGGGATGACACTATTAGTGCAAGGCTTTTATATGAAAAGGAATCTGAAACATAATTGCTAATAAAAGATCTATTAATACTGTAAAAAAACACTAATAGGTTCATTTTAGGGAGTAGGTGATAATTAGGATGTTGAAGGTTCGATGGTAGTAGGGACCCTAGCAATGTTCCCTGCCTGTTCTGTAGGATGTCCCAGGCTACACTTGCTTGGGGATAAATTTAAAGGCAAAAATGTATCTTAAAAAATTTAAATAATTTCTTTTTCAAGTATACTAGGCACAGTATAATTTCAAAATCTCCACTTTGGTGACCAGCAAAGCAAAACACTTGGAAAGGACAGATTAGGTGGGATATAAGGGCATCTGTGTCAATGTGTGTCAGTACGTGTGTGCATGTATGTATGTGCATGCCCACGGGTGAATGTGTGCTCTCATATAGTGTATATATGCCTGGCCAAAAAGGGAGGGAGGGTCTTTGTAGCAGCATGACATCTCTCACACCTCATACTGCTTGTTTTAGATTGTTTCTGTGTCTGGTTTCTGAAAACACTGCAAGAAATGTCTCAAGTTTGCCTCGTGGCTTTGCAGGCATAGCAGAGTGCTGGAATTCTAGGAACATGATTTTAACCTCACAACTTCTCAACAGGTTCCACCTTTTTATTTCTCTCATCTTCTATCCCACGGAGTAAACTTTAGGCTAAAAAAGAAAAAGAAGAAAAATAAAACTAAGAACAAAACCAAAAGGAAAACATAAAGATTTTGAAAAAATAACCCATAATATTAAGTTTAAATACTTGAGGGTTTGATAAATATTAAATTTTACACATTTGCTAATTTGGCAATGAAAGATGCTGCTTTCAGCATTTCCTCCACTGCCTTCTTTCATTTCCTCTTTGAGGTCTCTGATCTATCAATTTCTTCTTTGGTCTCTGCCCCTAGAATATGTCATGTACTTCCACAGCCAAAGATCTGAAGATTAAGGCAACTCTCTTAGGTACAGTTTCATAAACCTCCTGCTGGAGTTACCTTCGCTTATATCACATTTCTTATCCAAAATAATGATGACTAAACATATTTTTTCCTGAGTAGGTAGACTAATTATTTTTCCAGAGATGATTAAAGGCATTATAAATACAAATATTTTTGCATATGATTCTTCATACAAGTAATCTCATTTAATCTCTAGAATGGCTGTGGAATGTATACATGACCCAGATTTTTCAGACGAAACAGCAGGTTCAGAAAGTTTAAGTAACTTTATCAGGATCACCAGCCAACAGGCATCAGAGTTAGGGTTCAAACTTGTTTTATTTAACTTATATTTATCTTCCTGATTCAACTCATTAACTTCGTGGCTTTGAAGAATTTATTTTACATCATTGCTTTATTTCCTCATCTGTTAAAAAAGATGGTGGTGATAATATAGCTTGTTTAGCTATACTGGGTGCTCTGTACTGCATTGCCATTATTGTTATTCTGACTCCAGAGTGTGCTCTCTGTGCCAGGTTTTCACACACTAATGAGCACTGGAATCACCTGCAGACCAGTTCTGGCAGATCTAGAAGGGATCTGAGATTCTATGTCTCTGAAAGCTCCCAGGTGATGCTGAAACTTCTCTTCTACAGACTGGCTACCGCTTTGTTTCAAATTCAAGGAGAGTTACATTTGAATTGTTCATAGAGAAATGATTCAGGCCAAAGTATCATTTCTTCTTTGGGTAAAAGATTTGACCATGCTCTCTTAGCAGAATATTTTATTGAGATAATATCATTTTATTTCCTGTGCTATTCTTCCTCCTTTGGCTTAACTCTTCACCCCTTGAAGGAGGTGGCCCGGCTGCTTATTTTTCCTTGTCTTAATGGTGGTGGGAGGGTAGGAGGAAGAACTTTTTCATATTAGAATGAAATATCTTTCATTCTGTTACTTCAGAAAGTGTCTTTTAGAAAGTGAAAGGAACAGTTTTCCCTAAAGATCAAAAAGGCAGTGAGGGGGAGAGGACTGGGGAGCAGAAGAAAAGGAAGAGGAGGAAGCAAAAGAGGAGGAAGAAGAAGAAGAATAGGAAGCAGGAGAAAAACAGTGTCTCAGTTTGGTAAGGGGTAGACCCTAGTGACTTCCCAAATGAAGACATCTTATAGCCCATTCCTGGCCAGAGATGCAGAAAGTGGCAGAACATATAAAAGCATCTGCCAAGGAAGGAGTAGACACAGCAGGATTCTAAGCCTAAGCTGTCTTCTCCTTGCATGGTATAAGAGTAGCAATGTGTTTTTTAAAAATTACATTAGACTAGCCAGGCGTCATGATGCATGATGCCATCCCAGCTACTCAGGAGGCTGTTGTAGGGGATGCGAGGCAGGACAAAGGCTGGGGTATAGCTCAGTTGGTAGAGTGTTTGCTCTGAATACTCTGAGCCCCTAGGTTCAACCAGTAGTACTGAAAAAAAAAAAAAGGGAACACTGTGCAGCCCACTCTCAAAACAATCAGCCATGGAAAACCCTATAAATAGCAGAGAAGCACTGACTTAAGGGCAAGCATGAGTGTCGGGGAGTGTTTTGGTCTGTTGTATGTAGGGGTGAAGCCTGCAGGCTGAGCCCTGTGGCATCCAATCCTGTCAGATCTCACAAGCTAAGCAGGGTTGAGCCTGGTTAGTACTCGGATGGGATACTGCTTGGGAACACCAGGTGCCATAGGCTTGGGTGACGACCCTACAACCCACTCCCAAAAAATCAATCTGCCATTGAAAACCCTATGAACAGCAGAGAAACACTCACCTTTTGTACACAGGGTCACTATGAGTTGGATACCAACTCCATGGCACCTAACAACAACAACAATGTAGTGGTGAGAGGGCACCTAACAACAATAAGGCAGGAAGAAAGGGAATAAAGGGAACTTCTGCAGTTACATGCCTCCCAGCCATCTTTTGAGATATGAGTATCAACATGAACCTCCTCTGAGACAAATGGCTTCATTTAATAATACTTCCCTGACAGGTAATATCCTTTGCAAATAACACAATTGCTAATAAATAATACCTTCTTACAAAAGGTCCACTCAGCTGCCAGTAGCAATTTTACAAATGGCTTGGTCTGTAATCATAACTCACTTTATATATGAAGACCATAGGTACCTCCAGGTCAGGGTAGGAAATAGAATCCTTATTTGATGGGCAACCTCTCCTGTCATAAAGAGGAAAATGTGTTTTACAGCCTAGGAAGGCCAGCCTAAGCAGAAGAGTGAGAGAAATATGGTATACCTGAAGAGAAGATGTAAAAGAGGGGTGGACTATCTGTCCCCTTAATGGGATATAGACTTAAAACTGTGCAAAGCCCTGCCCCTTATACAGTGTCCAATTGTCACCGGATGCCTCTGTTGTTGTTAGATGCCATCTAGCTGGGTCAGACTCATAGCAACCATACGTACAACAGAACAAAACACTCTGATTCTGTGCTAGGCACACAATCATTTTTCATGTTGCAGCCATCTACTTGAGGGTCTTCCTATTTTGTGTTAACCTGCTACTCTCCCAAACATGATGTCCTTCTCCAAGGATTGGTCCCCTCCTGACAACATGTCCAAAATACATCAGATGAAGTCTAGCTATCCTTGCATCCAAGCAGCAATCTGGTTGCACTTTTAGGACAGTTCTATTGGTTCTTTTGGCAGTCCATGGTATATTCAGTATTTGTCTCCAGCACCATAATTCAAAAGCATCAATTCTTCTCTTGTCTCCCTTACTTAATGTCCACCTTTCACAAGCATATGATACAATTGAAAATACCATGCATGAGTTAGGCACACCTTTGATTTCAACATGATATTGTTACTTTTCAACACTTTGAAGAGATCTTTTACAATAGCTTTTCCCAGTGTAATATGTCTTTTGCTTTCTTGACTGCTGCTTCCATGGGTGTTTATTGTAGAACAAGTAAAGCAAAATCTTGGACAACCTCAGTATTTTCTCCATTTATCATGAAGTTGTATACTGACCCAGTTGTAAGGATTTTTGTTTTGTTGACGTTGATTCACAATCCATACTGAAGGCTGTATTCTTTGATTTTCACCAGTAAATGTTTCAATTCCTTTTCACTTTCAGCAAGAAGAATTGTGTCATGTGCATAATGTAGGTTGTTAGTGAGTCTTCCTCCAATCATGATGCCACATTCTTCTTCTTGGATTATTTGCTCAGCATAGAGATTGAAGAGGTATAGTGAAAGGATATAGCCCTGATGTACACCTCTCTTGACTTTAAACCAGACAATGTTTTCTTGTTCTGTTTGAAATATTCCTCCTGGTCTATGTACAGATTCCTCATGAGCATAATTAAGTGCTCTGGTATTCCCCTTCTTTGCAATGTAATCTATAACTTGTGGTCTGCAGAGTCTAATGCCTTTGCAAAGTCAATAAAACATAGATAGACATCATTCTGATGTTCTCTGTTTTTGGTTAATATCCATCTGACATCAGCAGTGATGTCTCTGGTTCCATGCCCTTTTCTGAATCCAGCTTGGTTTTCCCCATTTCCCTCTCTATGTATTGCTACAGTTGTTTTCGAATGATCTTTAGCAAAATTTTACTTGTATGAGATATTAATGATATTGTTCAATAATTTCTGCATTCAGTTGGATCCTCTTTCTTGGGAGTAGGCACAAATATGGATTTCTTCCAATCAGTTGGCCAGGTAGCTGGTTTCCAAATCTCTTGGCAAGAACAAGTTAGTATCTTTAGTGCTACATTTGTTTGTTGAAACATCTTAGTTGGTATTCCATCAGTTCCTGGAGACTTGTATTTTTCTAATTCCTTCAAGGCAGCTTCCTCTTCTTCCTTCAGTACTGTTGGTTCATGGTCATATGCAATCTCTTGAAATGGTTGGTCATCCACCAGTTCTTCTTGGTATAGTGACTCTGTGTATTCCTTCCATCTTTTTTTGATGTTTCCTGCATCATTAAATATTTTCTCTATAGAATCCTTTACTATTGCCACGCAAGGCTGCATATGAGGAGTTGATGGTCTGATCCACAATCAGCACCTGGTATTTTTCTGACTTTTGGTATTGAGATTTTCCATCATCTTTTTCTACAAATGTAATCAATTTGGTTCCTGTATGTTCCATCTGGTGAATTGTATATATATAGCCAGGGTTTATGTTAATGAAAATTTGTATGCAATGAAAAGGTCATTGGTCTGATGAAATTCTATCATACAATCTTCAATATCATTTCTATATCATTTCTATATGGCTCTATTTTCAGACTACTGAGCCTTCTTTGTTTTCAACGTTTGCATTCCGATCCCCAGTAATTATCAGTGCATCCTGATTGCATGTTCCATCAATTTCAAATTGTAGAAGCTGGTAAAAATCTTTCCTATCTTCGTTTTTGGTCTTAGTGGTAGGTACATTAATTTGAATAACAGTTATATTAATGATAAGCCTTGCTTATAGGTATATGAATATTATTCTATCACTGACAGCATTGTACTTCAGGACAGATTTTTTCTTTTTTTCTTTTTCTTTTTTTTCTGGTACTGGGGGTTGAACCCAGGGCCTCACGCTTGCATGCTCTGCAAGTGCTGGAGCACTGAGCTGCACCCTCAGCCCATTATTTTACTTATTGAGACAGGGTCTCACTAAGTTACACAGACTGCCTCTGGTCTCGAACTTGTGATCCTCCTGCCTCTGCCTCCTGAGCCTCTGGGATTACAGGTGTGTGCCACCGTGCGCGGCTCAGGACAGATCTTGAAATATCTTTTGTGATCGTGAATAGAATCTCATTTCTCTTTAATCTGTCATCCCCAGCATAGGAGACCATATGATTATCTGATTCAAAATGGCCCATACCAGTTCATTTTAGTTCACTGAGGCCTAAAATGTCAATACTGATGCATTCTACTGCCCTTTTGATGATTTATAATTTTGCTGGATTCATACTATGTATATTCCATGTTCCTGTTCTTAATGGATGTTTACAGTTGTTCCTTCTCATTTTGAGTCATGCTACATCAGCCAGTAGAGGTCCCTGAGGCTTTTCTCCATTCCTCTCTTTAAGGTTGATTCTACTTTGAGGATACAACTCTTCCTCAGTCATATTTGGATTGTCTTCCAACATGGGGTCTCATTTTCTGGTACTGTATCTGGCAATGTTTCTCTGGTATTCATAGGGTTTCCAATGGCCAATTATTTCAAGAGTGAGTTAGCCATGTCCTTCTCCCTAGTCTGTCTTAGTCTGGAAGCTCATCTGAAAATTGTCCGCCCTGGTTGACCCTGCTGGTATCTGTAATACTGATGGCATGGCTTTCAGGATCACAGCAAAACACAAGCCCTCACAGCATGACAAGCTGACAGACATGTGGGGAAGCTGTCTCTAGTTTCTACATTTCTTAGCAATGCCTGTAGAACTCTGTAGATGTCCACAGCTATCCACAGTTCTTCGTGGATGTTCAGAGATGTCCACAGACTCGTTACTGGACCTAAATGCTTCCTAACATCTAACTCAGAAGTATGAATACAGCTGTTTGCAAATCTTCACTCCCTGGCCTGCTGCATCTGATTTCTATTTCAAAATGTGTAACTTTCTTTTGCTTTGTCTCTATATCTCCTTTCTCCGCATTCTGGCCTGCTTTTCCTGGTATTCAGGGCACTCTTCTCTTCCCTAACTCTGAATAAATTATCTTATACATTTTTCTCATGATATTTTTTGTTTTTTTAAAAATGTTACCAAGACTGAGGTTTGCTGCCAGCTTCCCAGATCCCTCCCCAGTAACATGTGCTGTCATAGTAATGCTGGAACACAAGAACCCTATCTCCACTAACAAGGGAGGCAGGAGGATCATGAATTCCATTGTAGCTTGTCAAGGTCTTGTCAATAAATGAATAAATAAATAAGTAAATGGGCTGGGGTTGCAGCTGAATGATAGGGCACTTGCTTAGCATGTGTGATGCCCTAGGGGTTCAACACCTGGGAACAGAAATGAGAAAATTACACTAGACAAGATGAATAAGCCAAAGTTGATTTTATTCTGATACTTTTGCCAACAACAGGTAAGGGAGAGAGTACAGCAAATCTGGATATATAGCTACACTGAAGTAAAGGACTGGAGAGTTTTAAGAACAATATTGGCAAGGAATAGATCTTAGATCACCTGTGGTTGTTAAGTGGTCTTACCCAAAGGAAAATTTGCTTTCTGCTATCTTTGTTATCCCCTATGTGTCTGTCAGCTTGTTCTTCTGTGGGGACTTAGGTGTTGCTGTGATACTGAAAGCTGTGCTACTAGTATTTCAGATACCAGCAAGGCCCACCATGGTGGACAGGTTCAGGTGAGCTTCCAGACTATTCAGAATAGGGAGAAGGACCTGGCAGCCTTCTCCTCTAACAATCAGTCATTAAAAATCCTATGAATAATAGAGAAACACTGTCAGATATGATGCATGAAAATGAGCCCCTCAGGATAGCGGGCAATTAAGAAATGACTTGGGAAGAGTTGCCTCCTTAAAGTAAAGTCAACCTTAATGATGGGAATGGAGTAAAGCCCTTGGGATCTCCATTTGCTGATGTGGCATAATTCAAAATGAGAAGAAACACAGTGACTGCAATAATGGGCTCAAACATAAAAAGATGGTGTTCATGGCACACTGTTGGGTAGTATGTTGCTCTGTTGTACATAGGGTTACTATGAGTCAGAACTGATTAGAAGACACCTAACAACAAAAACAGTTTTCCTGATAAAGGATAGTTTCACAAGTTGGACCAAGACACTCACAGAAGTTAGGCCCCCTATCCTCTGAGACAGACAGGGAGAAGGAAGTGCTATCTTCCTTGATTCATACATTTCAAAGGATGGCTTCCTTCTGTCCTCCAGAAGGACATTCTTGATTTATAAAACTGGTTAATAGGCTTTAAAAAATTTACATCTCAAAGGGAAATGGAAGGAATTTACAAGTTTTCTAAAGTAAATGCCCTAAGAAAAGAGAGGTGGGGGAAGGGGCAAAGAATTTGAAAGAAGCCTGTGTATAATTTAGTGAAGCTGAGGAAAGTTAAGTTTTACTTAGTCAAAGTTTGTTGGTCTTGATTAGATTCCTTTCGTTCTTGTCTGAAGTCTTAATTTAACACTCCACCACCTCTTTTCTCCTTTAAAGCTCTGATATTGTTGTTGTTGTTAGGTGCTGTCCAATTGGATCTGACTCATAGCAACCCTGTGTACAGAGGAATGAAACACTACCTGATTCTGTCCCAGGCACAGGATCTTATTTATGTTTAAGCTCATTGTTGCAAACACTGTCTCAATCCATTTAGTGAAGGGTTTTCCTTTTTTGTGTTGACCTGTCACTCTCCCTAACATGGTGTCCTTCACCAGAGATTAGTCCCTCCTTCCTACATGTCCAAAATACTTAAGACACAATCTACCCATCTTTGCTTCCAAGGAGCACTCTGGTTGCACTTCTAGGACAGATCTGTTGGTTCTTTTGGCAGTCCATGGTATAGTCAATATTCATCTGCAGCATCATAATTTAAAAGCATCAATCCTTCTTTTATGTCCCTTGTTTAATGTCCAACTTTCACAACCATATGATGCAACTGAAAATACCACAGCATTAGTCAGGCTCACCTTCATCTTCAATGTGACATCTTCACTTTTCAATATTTTAAAGAGATCTTTAGCCACAGCTTTTCCAAAGCAATGTGACTTTTGATTTCTTGACTGGTGCTTCCAGGGATGTTGATTGTAGGACCAAGTAAAGCAAAATCTTGGACAACTGCAACCTTTTCTCCATTATAGTGAAGTTGCATACTGACCCAGTTGTAAGGATTTTTGTTTTATTGATGTTAAGTCGCAATCCATACTGAAGGCTATGTTCTTTGATCTTCATCAGTAAATGTTTCAAATCTTCTTCGCTTTCAGCAAGCAGAGTTGTGTCATTTGTATAATGCAGCATTGATATAGTGATCTTTAAATATATCCTCCACTTATGACCTGATTTGCCAGATCCAATTCATTCACCAAATATCTCTGGGACAGTGTCCTGGACTGTTTGAAGGATTCCAAGAGGTATGTGTTGAAATTTCCATAGAGGTAAATACATGTGCCTGTGATATTTCCTTTAAGAAGCCAAGGCAGTATATTACTACCTGTCCAGCACTGGGGGGCATGTCAGTCAGTGAAGATCTTAGGAAGTGTTAGTAGCTTCTTAAAGTGATAGAGATTGATATTTCCTAAGGACTCCCCCTTGTATAGTCCTCCCCCCATCTCTTATTACAAAGCTGAAAATTACTTTAACTGGGCCATACAGTTCACTTTGAGAATCCCTTTTCTTTTCATTTAGTATCTTCATTGTCCTGCTTTGTCGTTATCTTATAACTCCTTTGACTACCTTTTCTTAAGCAAGTCTCTTTCCTCTCATCTAGGCTGCCTGTTATATTTAAGACAGGTTTTCACCAAGTAGAGCAATATTGTGCATAGAAAGCAAAGGATTGCTCTAGACATAAGGAAAAAGAAAACTGAATATACTGTGCTTAAATTCCTTTGTTTAAAAGTGTCCTTTATCAAAGTTTCAAATTATTTCTGTTGGAATTCCATGAACACCACAAATAGAAGAACATAATCCACATATATGATCATCCAGCAGCAGTAACAACAACAACAACAACAACAACAACAACAACAACAACAACAACAACAATTGCCTTGCATTTTTAAGGGGAAGGGGAATTCTGTCTCCCTTATCTTTTACTATGGGAGAAGGACATAGCACTCCACTCCCAAGGAAATCCTGAAACAATCAGCCATTGAAAACCCTATGAGGGTCACTATGAGTGGGACACAACTCCAGGGCACCTAACAACAAAAGCAACATATCTTTTACTATCTTTTGAGCTAATAAAGCAGGTTTTTTCAAATTTTAGATAATATGTGGATATAGATCTTAAAGTTTTAACTAACATTTCTTTCATTTGTGAAGATTTGTGAGGATTTCCAGGAGGCAAAGATTTATGACAAGAGGGTCTTTGTCCCTCTTCTTCAGTTCTGCTCAGATATATAACTATCATCTCCTTAGTAGCCCATCTCTCATCCCACTAGTTAAATCAGAAATGTTTCAAAGGCTGTGTCTTACTTTAGGGAAATTCTAATCTCCTGAGTAATAAATTGGTCCGGAAAGACATAGCAGCAGCAGCAGCACATAACATCATGCAGGCTGTGTGTCTACCCCATGAAAGGTCATTATCTCCTGGGTCTGCCATTACCTTCCAAATGAGCAAGACAGTTACATTGCTGCCCCTTCTCTTTCAGGCTTCATAATAAGGCATGAAAACACAGACCCCCTATGCTTTATGTGTCTGAGGGCTTCAAGCAGCTGACATATTAATATATCATTAAAGCAATTTGGAGAACTGCAATGTAATGATAATATAATGACTACTCGATGTAAAGCCTGTCAATGTTGTGAAGGTATCTCTTGGTCCGTGACAATAAGAATGATTCAATTATACAGTCAGGTAATTGCACTTTTAAAAAGTTTTAATTTCTATCACACAATTACTGCATTTAAAATATCGCTTGAGACGTCTACCTTCACCTTTCAGTTATCCTCTAGCTTTTAATTTCTATTTTTGCACTGAATAAGAACATCTGCCCTACATATTCTCAAGTCTTTTTCTCTGTTCCCCACCAAATTTACCCCTCTCTTAGCAGTCCCCAGTTTGATTCAATTGCACCACAATTGACCCAGTCTTTTAAACAGTAATGCTTGTGATCATCAACTCTACTCATTAGCAGATTCTCCTTTTGTAAGATGAATTCTACTTTTATCCACTTTGGACTATCTTCAATACTTCTGTGTATCCATGCCACCAAATCTACTATTATTGCTAATTGCCTTTTAATTACTTTGTTCCTATCATCACTTCCTACAGTTTCTTCCCAAAACAAGAGTGAAATCCATTTAAAACACAAATCAGATCTTGCCATCCTTCTGTTGAGAACCCTACACTGGTTTTCCATGGTGTTTAAAATGAAATCCAAAGGCTTTTAGGGTCACTATGAGTCAAGTCTGACTCCATGGCATCTAATAACAACAGCAAAACCCCGAAATGATTACCTTTCTACCTTTCTCCTTCCACATGGTTGCTCACAGCTCCATTGACCTTGTTGAAGTTTCTCAAACCTGTCACGTTCCCACCCCAGGGCATTTACACCCCCTGCTCCCTCTGCCTCAAGCCCTCTCCTCCCCTTTCATATCTAGGTCTTTAGGTTCATTCCTCATTTCATGTAGATCTTTGATCAGACATCACCACCCAGGTCTTTCCTTCCCTGCTGACCATATATAAAATATGCATGCCTCCTCCAGCTCTCTCTGTACTAAGTCCACTTTTCCTCATGCCAAGCATTTCCACTTATCATTGTATTACATTAAAAAATTTTTTTTCTTATCTGTCTCACTGTCTTTAATTTAAAATGGAAAAATTTTCTTTTTGTTTCCCCATCTTACTCCTGAGACATGGAAGTAGTACCTGGCACACAGTAGATTCTCAAAGAAAATGTATTCAGCAAACTCATGGTACTTTTTCTACTATGCTTTTATGTTTTTGGAATTCATTTCTTTTAATTAATTAATGAGTTACATCTTTCAAACTCTTCCACCAAAATCATATTTTTAAAAAAGCAAGAAGCATGGCATCACCTTTTTGAAATGCTGCATTCTAAATGTCTAAAAACAAAAACAAGTTATCACATAGTCTAACAGCTGGATCAGGTTAAACAACACTTACATATACACTTATGTTTTGAGCAAACTCACTGAACAGCTACGTCTATTTATAGATTCACTCTGATAATACTTCAGCTTATATTTAAAATTCAGTTTTCCATTTTATTAAAAAATTCAATTCCAGTATTTTAGCCACTTCTTTCTCTTTCTTATCACCTCTCCAACATCTTACTTCACTTCCTGGAAATGATATTTTCTGCTGGGCACGAACCCATTTACTTGCCATTTCCCTAAGAGGCCTTGCTAAATTGAGGTTGTGAATATTGAATATTGGAATGTTCTCATTTCTGCATTGCCAGCCAGGTTGAAGTTCTGCCATGGCTGATGCAGTAGCTCTCTCAGTGGCCACTGTTATCTGACACATAGGAGGCACTCACTGATAAGTTAGCATGATGGTGTTAACTAAAGTACTTCTCTGTTGTGATTGTATCTTTCCTCTGCCTGTCATTTTTCTACAGTAAACAGGTAAGGTATCTTTCTTTCTGAAGTTACATGAATAAACTGAAGGGCACAGCATAAATTGTGTTTATATCTCTTGTACAAAAGAAAATGGCTTAGAAAATTAGTGCAGCATTATCAGGTAGCAGTCAGGCATAAACATCAGAAAAGAATAGGCCCCCAGGCAACAAAAGCAACAGAGAGCCATTTTCAGGAAGTATAGCATTATCCATGAAGAACTCTTACAAAAGACTCACAAGACCAGGTCATGAGGAAGCTCATGTCCTACTGATATGGAACAAGGAAGTCACAATCAAGCCAGTTCTACACTAGTTCCACTCTAAAGCTAGCTGGACTCTCAGATGACCTACAACAACCACAACAAAACCTATAAAAAGATACACATTCAGCCATTGGGGTGCTGACTCTTGAGCAGCCAGCCTTGTAGTTAGTGTAAGAGCAATTCTGTCCCACCTGTCTTAATAAAATTGCTCCTTTTTCTCCTTTACGAACTGACTTGTGGCCTTCAATTCACAGCTGTTCCTTATTAAATTCTTCTTAAGGAAACAAGAACCCAGGTAATTTTGTTGCAACAGTATTAATCTACTGTACCATTCCAATAATGACGAGTTAGCTCAGTTATAACGGACATAGTGAAATCTTGTAAGTATTAATGCCAGTAGAAAATTTCAATGTAAAGTCTGGTACGGTGGTGCACATCTGTAGTTCTAGCACTAGGGTGGCAGAGGCAGAAAGAATGGTTATGAGTTGAAACCATTAAAAAGAATCAAGCCCTTTCCCCCTCATATCATACCAATGGACTCAGCTTTTATTTATATATTAATATTTCCTAGTAGGGTAAAATAAATAGCAGAAAAGTGTAGACTCCTATGAATCTCATTTTGTTGAAACAAAGTTAATAAATTCTCTTTGTTTTATTGCTTAAAAGCAATAAAGTACATTTCCAAGATTTCTGAATTTAACTTTGCATTCATAAATATTGTATTATTATCAGAAAGAATTGGAGTATAAATTATAGTATTTAATATTTCATGAAATTTAATCTTAATTAGTGAAAACATTTTCGTAGAGATATAAATTGGTTAATTTTAGGATGTTTCTGTCAGAATTAGAGTGAAGAGACTCAACATAAAGAAATTCCATTCATGAGCATGGTGCCATGGTGCACGCCTGCAAACCCAGCAACTCAGGAGACAGATTCAGGAGGATTGCAAATTTGAGGCCAGAGACAACCTGTGCAACTTAGCAAGACCCAGTCTCAAAATAGAAAACAAAAAAATAAAAAATAATACAGCTCAGTGGTAGAGGGCTTGCAATGTATGCACAAGACTCTAGATTCAACCTGCCAGTACTACAAAGGAAAAGAAAAGATTCCATTTTTGTTTTGCATCTGTTGCACACAGGGTCACTATGGGACCTGACTTGAAAGCATCTAACAACAACAACAATTTATTTTCATGCATTTTATTTTGAGAATACTTTAGCAAAGGAAAAATTTTAACCTACTTTGGAAAAAATATATAGTAGCTGTTTTACTCTGCCTTGCTATAACAAACTACCCAAGACTGGATAATTCATAACTAATGGAATTTTTTTCTCACAGTTCTGGAGGCTAGGAAGTCCAAGGTCAAGGTACCAGCAGTTTCAGTGTCTGATGATGGCTGTCTTTCTTTTTCAAGATGGCACATTGTTGCTGCCTCCTCACATAGGAGAAGGTGGAGAGGCCAAAACTTCCTTGCACCTCTTTTATAAGATTATTAATCACATTCTTTCTTTATGTCCTAATCATTTCCCAGAGAAAAACCACCTCTTAACACTGTCATACTAAGTATAAAGTTTCCATGTGAATTTTGAAAGGGACAGGAACACTCAACTAGCAGCAGTAGCCATCTTTAAAATTTGTTACACATCTGTAAATGAATTTGAGTGAATTTGAGTTTATAAATTTGGGGTATAGCTTTCTTTTTCTTAAGATGTAAGAGACTTTGGGTAGAACCATTTTATTCATCTTGAAAAGGAATAAATAAAAAATATATACTGTTGGGGTTTTAGTTCTAGCCCGGCTAAAGTTAGGGCCAAACCCTCAACATAAAACGTGGCCGGTGTCGGGAAAGAAGGACCTCGGGAGACCTTCAGATGGTTAAAGAGGGACAGGGAAGGTTTATTGGGGTGCTCCCCTTATGGAGAGCAAGGAGCAAGCAGCCCCTATAGAGCAAGGCTCTATCCCTTTAAGTGCTGGCTCTATGCCTGCAGCATGGAATGCTGCAGATTAAGTGCTGGTACAGCTCAGCCTTAAAGACACAGCCACAGCCGCTGGTGTTCAGTTGAGGTCCGATGGTCTTGACTCTCCAGGCTCGCCTTCTTTACCCGCCTCCTTCCCAAGGATGGGAGGAGTTGAGAGGCTCTTCGTGGCTTGCTAGATGCCTTTGGCTCTTCGGGGCCCCTGGGCTTGATCTCTCTGGCTTGCTAGATGGTCTTGTTGAAGTAGGGAGCGCTGGTCCAGGTGATGAGGTTCAGGAGATGGTCAGAGAGGTGAGGATCAAAGGAGTAAAGGATGAGTTATGGGGTCCAGGAGCCCTACTTTTATAGGGTCCTGGAGGGGTCACATGGTGGGGTTCAGCCAATCGGGGCACACAGCTGGCAGGTACAGGGGGCAAACGGACATAACTGCCAAGTGGAGACAGTTATTACCTGCAAGGTGGTGAGGGGAGCCAATCAAAATTAAGGTGGTTAAGGCTGGTCAAGCTGGCCGGGGGCCATCTTTGCTCACTCGATGGGAGGGGCTGTTTTGAGTGAGTGAGATGAGCCCCGGGGTCAACTAGGGGTCAGCCCCTCAAGCTGTTATGAGGGACCCTAGCTGGGAAATATAATTTTAAAAATCCCCAACAATACATCTTGGTTGATCTTTGAGAAATCTGTTACAGATTCTAGGTTTTCCAAGCTTTCGGGTACAGACAATGGCAGTTTCAATGTGAGAAATCACATTGCCTAAATCACTCATGCTTCCTTTTGGTAACACTTTTTGACAAAGACTATTCCTTTTGTCACAGATATAAATGAAGAATATTTGAAGAAAATACGATTTGAGTGGCTGCTCACTGCATTTTTCATTATGCAGCAGGTGTTAGCCATTATATCATCTTATTATATTTAAAGTCACAGCTAATTAATGTAGAATATGTCTTTATACTGCCTTCTATTTTTGCTTGTATTGCATGTTTATTTTTTCACCTCTATTCCAATATTGCCTTCTCAAGATAGATAGGATATATTTTTAAAGAGTCATCTTGGAATATGCTTGAGAATCCAGAATAGTATTGAAAACAGTTGTTATTAGATGTGGTCGAGTCGGGTCCAACTCATAGTGACCCTTATAGGGTTTTCAATGGCTGATTTTGCGGGGGATTGTTTTTGGGAGTGAACTGCCACATCATTCTCCCATTTCTGTGGTGCTGGGGATCAAACCAGGTCCTCAGTGTAGAGCAGCACTCTACCAACTGAGCTAAACCCCACCCCCTTGAAAACAGTAGGCAATAAGAAGAATAACCATCATCATAATAAAGAGGTAAATGAATGAATTTACATATGAATAAATGAATTTATAATTGAATGAAGTATAAGAGAAGGTATAAATATAATTTTTGGTAGCCCATAGGAAAGATCACTATCTAGGATTTTGACTAGTAACTTTTCTTTTCTCTTCTTTGTTCTCTTTCCTTTTCTCTGCCTTCCTCATCTTCACCTGCAAATAGAATAAATACACTAGAGCTTTCTTGGCAGACTTCTAAAATTTGTACAGGGTATCATTCAAAGCCTGACCTTACACTTGTAGTTTATGATGCTCATAATTGTTAATTAACAATAAAAGAGAGACTGTAACCTGGTGTATATTTTCTAGAGTTAGCTCCATAAGGCAAATATTCTAATTCTCTGTTCTCTGTTTTTTGGGTCTGCCAGTCAAAGCTTGCAGAGGTTATCAGTATAATGACTCATTCTAGTTGCAGAGAGAGAATGATCTAAATTTAGTTAATTTAAAGATGTACATATATGTCTAGGAACAGATTCACTTATTCTGTCATTCATTTATTCATTCAGCAGAGAAGTAGTAAGGGCCTATTAAATGTTGTTACACAAGGATGAGTTTCTGTCATCAAAGTGACAATGATATTATATCTCTGCTTAAAAGAGTTTAAAGTCTTTTAGGAAGAACTTATCATATGTGTATGATGGATATATAAATCTGATGATATAAATTCCTTGGATTGAATCTCCAAGGGAAGGAACCTCAGTTTTGGAAACAGGATAAACTAAGCTTAGAAATTTACTGCAAGCTAGATGTGGTGGCACACCACTGTAATTTTAGCTCTCAGGAGGCTGACATAGGAGGATTTGAGACCAGCCTGGTCTACACAGTGAGCTCTAGGCCAGTCTGGGCTACACAGTAAGACTGTCTCAAAAAAAAAAGAAAAAAGTTTTTGGGATTGAGTACATTGTAGAAACTCTCTCTTTTTGTGCGGTACCTGGGGTTTAAACCCAGGGTCTTACGTTTGCATTACTTTGTAAGCTCTGTACCCCTGAACTACATGTACAGCTCATTTTTTTACTTTTTATTTTGAGATGGGGTCTCACTAAGTTACTCAGGCTGCTTCTATTCTCAAACTTGCAATCCTCCTATCTTGCCTGGGATTAAAGGTATGAGCCACCACGCCTGTCAAGGTAAACTCTTAACTCCTGTATCTCCATAGGTCAATTCTCAAGAGTGGTGTTAGGACTGGATGAGATTCAATATGTAAATCAGTAGGTACACACATGGAAGATGCTGAAATTTTAGCTGTGCGGACTTTTTTTTTCTACCCTGTCCTGTGTCCAATTACAGGGGTGGTGTATAGAGAAAGGGGATTCAAAAAAGACAGGAAAAGGAAAGGAAAAGAACATAATTTCCTTTGAAACACACACTATATCCCCCAATTTTACTTGCATTTTTGTGGAGTTGATGATCATGTAAAGTCAAAATTTCTGTGTTTCCTGGGACAAATTTTGGAGAGTTAAAGAGTTCTGTTGATGATTGTCATATAATTACACTGCCTACATTTATGTTTGTGTTTAAAATGTGTTTTGTCCCAAATGAAAGCCAAATACATTGTAATGTATTAGAAAATATATTGTGAAGGAAGTTATTGATGTATCTTAGGCAACATCAGTGGGAGAATTGAGTGATCATGAGGTAGAAAATACCTTGCTCAAATGCACAAAGTGAGATCGTATATAAACAGCATGATCAGTGGTATTATGCTAAAGCTATATGCCTGCAGCCATACCACTATGGCGTCTGATCCCGTCAGATCTTGGAAGCTAAGTGGGTTGGGGCCTGCTCAGAACTTGGATGGAAAACTGTCTGGGAATACCAGGTGCTGTAGGCTTGGGAGAAGGACCCAGCAACCCACTCCCCCCAAAAAACAATCAGCCATTGAAAATCCTATGAATAGCAGAGAAGCACTAACAGTAGTGTTTTGCCTTTTGTATGTAGGGTTACTATGAGTCAGACACCAACTTGATGGCACCTAACAACAACAGCAGCAATGTATATATATATAATTTATATTTCATTAGCAGTAACTATGGTAGTAAATATTAAATGTATACTTATAGTTCCTATTCTATTAACCTATTAGATTATAACTCAGTTTAATGCTAATTTGAGAAAGTTTTCTGGGTTACCAAGTGATTATTTGTTGACCTTGAGAGTTGGGGACTTGAAGGCAAGGGCTTATGAGGAAAGAAAAGACAAAGACAGCTGGGCACAGGGGGCCAGGGAGCTGAATTACTCCAAGGTACAGAAGTTTATTTCTGCACGTTTTATAATTGTATAAGCAGGAAATGTACTATGATAAAAACATCTCCAGCTAAGTAAATGGTTTATTGTGAGAGCAGGGAGTAAGTAGTTATTCCCAGCAATGCAGCCCATTTGATCATAGCGAGTGGCAAGTCATTTACAGATAGGGATCTGGAGTCAAGCATGACGTCTCAAGGGTACAAAGACTGGTCATGTCCACATGATGTTCCAGGGAACTACGGTAGTTCCTCTGCTGTCAAGTCTTCCTGGCAACTCAGGATTTGGCACGTCATGACTGCCACTCTGCCCAGAGACTACCTGTGCAAGTTTCCACAATTATTAAAATTGTTATTCAAGAATATACTTGATAGAGTTGATTTGTAAGAGATGATTTTCTGAGTCTCCAATATCAGATAAAAAATTGGAGTAGTGAATGCATTCTTACCAATCACATTTTTGTAAAAAAAAATTCAGAATTAATATTAAGTTACAACTAAGATGTATTACATATAAAGGTAGATATGAAGGTCTATCTTTTAAGCACTGAATCCTAGTTTTGGTAATTTAATGATACAACACCATTCATCACAGTAAATAAAATTATAACTTTATTGGGTGTGTAGCTATTAATGACATTTAATATCATAAAATATATCAGTATTATAGTAGTTGTAGTCTATAAATGAAAGATTTTATATCTGTTTTTTATGTTTGTGTAAATTTTGTCACTTAGAAAATTGATTTAACACCAATAGTCATTAAAATATTTTGTTAATTGAAAGTGATTTGTAGATAAATTTATGTTTTAGGAATATTGGCAATGTGAAAAATATTAGCAGGTAAAACAATGTCATACATCCTTACTTTATGAAAATGACAAATGCTTTGCTTAAAGATCTGCAAAAGAAACAGCAAATGTCACTTAGATTATCAGAGCTTCTTCAAAGTAATTGCCCATGGAAAAGAGACAGAATTAAAAACAGGTTGTATCTGCAAATGTAATTGAATCAGAAACACTAGGATTAACTTCTTACTATAAAAATCCAGTACTTTTAAAGATAAGCCCTAGAAGCTTGACTTAATCAAATGTCACTTTGACAACAGCAATAATCTTGTTGCCTAGATGCCTTACCAAGCTTCATTGGTGAGAGAAGTGAGAGAAGATCAATGGGATGAAGTGTTAAAAGGGGAAATTATCTCTTGTCTTTGTAATTCCTGAGCATCTTCACTTGTATTAATATATTTATTTTGGAGAATATAGACTGGGAATTTAAACACTGTCACTCAAGAAGATCAATATCTTTGTCTCAGATATACGGTGCCTGAGATTTTTCTAAATCAAGCTAGACATATTAGCTGACTTATCTTAAAACCCACTACTAAATAACCAGGAGATACTGACAGCAAATTAAAAACTGTTTTTGTATAGAACAAACAAGACAATTGTTTAAAAATCTGTCTTGTCTTTTAACTCACCTATGGTGTTTCAGAGATTAATGAGTCATGTTCCAGGTGCTTTCATTTAGAAAATGAATATTTCTATTTAGACAACTGGGGGGAAGCAATAGTTTTTGACCATGTGGTAAGAAGTGATTAACAGAAAATGAAAATTTGAGATGACTCACATAGGGCAGAAACCCAATTATATTTCTCAGACTGTTATATATAGGTAAATGGTAAATTTATGGCAGTAAGGTATCAAGCAATTAACCAAAAGTGATCATTTGTGATGTAAAGTCCTAACTTTCTATTGATGTATTTGTTTCACCTAGCCAACAGAAAATGCCCATGTATTCTGCATAGCTATAGCTATTTTAATGATTTCCCCATAGACCTTACAAAAGTCATTATTTGAATATTTAATTATTTTTATTTATATCATTATTTTGGAAATTTTGAATAATTCTTTCACACCTTAATTGTGTTTGAAGAAAGCAAAGGTCTTTTGCTCTGAAATTCTAGTCCCTTAGCTATCTTTCAATCCCTAGCCTTTCTTTACTTCTCTAGATTTAGGTATTCAATAATTACTTATTTTCCTTCTTTACTGGGTATGGTTTATAGGCTTTGGAGATACAGGCATGCCTAAGAAGGCAATGATTTCTATTCTTACAGATTTACATTTCAGTATGGTGAAACCACAGGGAAAAAAAAAGGAAATGATTAAGAAACTGTTAGACACTGTGTCGTGCTATGAGGACAGGGACAGTGGTTCCCAGAGGAGAGTGAGGGGGTGTGTCAGTCAGTTTTCCATCACTGTGACAAAATACCTGAGAAAATCAACTTAAAAGTAAGGAAGATTTGTCTGGCTCATGGTTTTAGTTCATGGTCCCTTGGCTGCATTGTTTCTGGGATTGAGATAAGGCAGAATGTCATGGTGGGGAGCATGTGGTAGAGTAATATGACTTACTTCTTGATGGGCAGGAAACAAAGGAAGAAGGGAATAGGCAGGGGACAAAATTTATCCTTCAGAGGACCTCCTTGTCCCAGTGACCTACTTCCTCCAACTCGGCCCCATCTCCTCTATCACCTCTCAGTAGTGCCACTAACTGGGAACCAAGCCATCAACACAAGACCCTTTGGGAAATAGTCCAGATTCAAACTGCAGGAAGTGAGGGTTTGCTTTAGACAGAATGGTCAAGTGAGGTTTGAGATGAACTCCTAAATCAGCAGGAACCATTCATGCAAAAATCTCCATTGAAATCAGAGCACTTTCTCTTACTGGCAGAGAGCAGGGCTACAGGCAAGTTCTTTGCATGTTCACTGGTCATAAAGTGAATGGAGAACAAAAGGCTAAGCCATATGAATCCAATTCTCTCAACTCATTGGTCCTTTAATTCAAAACACCTCATGGGTGAAGTTGAGGGTAAAAATAGAGCAAAAGCCTAAGAGCATTTAGGGAAAATCATTTAGGAACCAGAGAGTTAGATAGAACTATTCCCCTTCTCTCAAACAATTAGTGTGGATTTTTTTCTAAGGGCAATGGGAAGCCAGGAGAAAAAATTCACGGAGAGAGTAATATAATTCTCAATTTTAAAGGATCATTCTGGCTTTAAGAAGATTAGAGTTTAAGAGGGCCAAGGATAGTAGAAGGGAAACTCACAAGCAGGAAATATAAATATCAGGAAGCATGTTGCTATGAACCAGCTAAAAGATATGATAGCCAGGTCAGGGTGGTAATGGTGGGAGTCGTGGAAAGTGGCTGCGTTCTGTGCTTACTGGTCCGCTAGTCACCAAGGCCTTGCTCAAACATTAAGCAGTCAGTTCTGAGCTTCTGAAATGGTAACTTTAAAATTTATTCCATTTTTCTCAAACTTACTTGAAATAGGTTAGAGATGAAGAAAATTGGACAGATTGTATTTTAGAAGATAAATTGAAAGCACTTACTGGATTAGTCATGGGAGAACGATGTGACAGTCCACAATCCTGAAACAATCAGCCATCAAAAATCCTATGAGGGTTGCTATGAGTCAGATCCAACTCCATGGTACCTAACAACAATAACTGTATTAGTCAGGTGGTACATTACTGTGATAGAGAAACTGACCAAAGCAAACTTATGGAAAGAAATATTTATTGGTGGCTTATGGTTATAGGATCCATCCATAAAGGTACAGGAGCAGCCATGGCAGGGATTGTGGCGCAGTATATCACAGCATGGTTGATTAGAAAGCAGAGAACAGAGAAAACTTACTGGAACCAGGGGTCTGGGTAAAACCTTCCAACATCCTGTTCCCAGTGACTCACTTCTGCCAAACTAGATCCTGCCTTTAAACATTCCATCATCTCCCAGGATAGTACCACCAGCGGGGACCAAGTGTTCAAATACATGACCTTTGGGGAACATTTAGATCCAAGCCAAAACACTCTACCGCTGGCTCATAAAGGTCATGACCATCTCAAAATGCAAAATGCAGTCCAACCCCAAGGGTTTCTAAAATCTTAACAGTCTCAATTGTGTTCAAAAGTCCAAGTCCAAAGTCTCTACTGAGACTCAGGGAAAACTTAGCTATGAACCCCTGCAAAACAAACAGATTACAACTTCCAACATAAAGAGGCACAGGGTAAGCATTCCCATTCCAAAATGGAGAAATGTGAAATGAGGGCGTAGAAAGGAAAGCCTGGCCCATAGGAACATAGATAACCCACTGGACAAACAAATCTTGTGGCTCAAAGTCTTGTATCTGGCACATGTCACATCATCTGGCTTCTTACATTGTTTAGGCTTAAACAGGCTGCAACAGCTCTGGCTCCTTGGCCTTGCCACTTGCCGCACACATAGCCCTCAGAGGCTGGCTCCAATTCTTGTGGCAGCTTCCCTTGGCAGATGTTTCATGGTGCTGACATCTTAAACATCCTGGAGTTTCTGTTGCTACTTAGACTCCACCCTCAAAGCTTCATGCATCAGCCCTTCAGGGACTCTTTGCATGGCATCCAACCTTGGTACACATTGCCTGGCCTCACAGGCTATCTTCTGGAAACTTGGTGGCAGACTCCATAAGCTTTTAACTCTTGCATTCTGAATTCCTGTAAAACCAGCACTATATGGATGATGGCAGGAGTTGCTGATAGGTCAAGAGGTAGCTGGGCCCATTTAGACTATGGCTACAGTGGCAGCTGCTGTGTTCCCAAGCCAGGAAATGACTTTCCTGGGTGGACTTTTTTCAGTGTGTTCCAGAGTCATTTGCTTTTTAGACCCTCTACCTTCAAATGAGTTTTTAGTTTCACACTATGGGGCCTTAGATGGGAGAGGTCTGGCCAACTCCTTCTGTGTACTGAGAGATTTTCTTTTGACTCAGTGAAAAGTTCAAGGCTTCTCTTTGCCCAGCATATATCTTCAAAAATTATGGCCTTCTTACCTAAACTGGCACTGTCTTTATTCACCTTAGACAAGCCATACCTCTTTCCCTCTTTAAAATGCCCATTTTCGAGATCTCCCTGCTATGCCTTTTGCTCCATTTTTTTCTCATAAGTTCTAGCTAATAGTAGTAAACAGTAGCCATACCACTTGCATCTGTTGCTCTCATGATATTTTCTCTGCCAAGTTAATTAGCTATTACTCACTCAAATTTTTAGGACATAGGAAAAGTGCAAGCAAGCTCTCTGCTAGACTATAACATGAATCATCTCTAGTCTAATTCCAAATAAGGCCCTTATTTTCCCCTGAAAACCTGAATCCCACTGACATTTCTGTCAGAGGTAGCATTTTGGTATTCCTTACTCCCATCAGAATTGCCTTTCCAGTGCTACTTACAGCATTTCTGGGCTTCTCTAGCCTGCATCTCTAAACTTCCAAACTCCTCCTGCAGACAGTTCCAATGGTCTAAGTTCCAGTGGCCAAAGAGCCACACAGCTAAATCTGTACACAGCAACAACCCCACTGTATAGTACCAGTTTTCAACACTAGCTGGTATGTGACAGAGAAAATGACTGAAGCAAACCTATAGAGTAAATATTTATTGGGGGCTCACAGTTAGAGGATTAGTCAATAATGGTGGCAGGGTAAGTGGGGTAGTGGCAAGGGCAAGTGTGGCAGATGACCTTACATCTTCATGATCAGGAAGCAGAGAGCAGAGAGAGCTTACCAAAACCATGGGTCCAGGTAAAATCTCCAAAGTTCTGCACCTCCAGTGACTCATTTTCACCAAGCTGAATCCCACTTCCCAAAGTTCCATACCCTCCCAAGAAGTGCCATAAGCTGACACCAAGTGTTCAAACATGACCTTTGTGGGACATTTAGATCCAAATCATAATACTTATTAATGAATGCATTGTGGGATGAGGAAAAACTGGGACAGTGTTCCATATGTATTTATGAGGCAGCACTGTTGGGGTTTTAGCTCTAGCCCAGCTAAGATTAGGGCCAAACCCTCAACATAACAATGTGGTCGGTGTTGGAAAGAAGGACCTCGGGAGACCTTCTGGTGGTTAAACTAGGGTTGTTGTTGTTGTTGTTAGGTACCGTCGAGTCGTTATCCGACTCATAGCGACCCTCTGTACAACAGGGGAAACACTATTGTCAGTGCTTCTCTGCTGTTCATAGGGTTTTCAATGGCAGATTGATTTTTGGGAGGGGGTAGGTAAGGTTTATTGGGATGCTCCCCTGGTGGAGAGCAAGGAGCAAGCAGCCCCTATAGAGCAGAGCTCTATTCCTTTAAGTGCTGGCTCTAGGCCTACAGCTCAGCCTTAAAGGCACAGCCACAGCCTCTGGTGTTCCGTGGAGGTCTGATGGTCTTGACTCTTACGGCTCGCCTTCTTTACCTCCCTCCTTCCCAAGGATGGGAGGAATTGGGAGGCTCCTCGTGGCTTGCTAGAATCCTTCCGCCCTTTGGGGCCCCTGGGCTTGATCTCGCTGGCTTGCTAGAAGGTCTTGCTCGAATAGGGAGCGCTGGTCCAGGTGATGAGGTTCAGGTGATGGTCAAAGAGATGAGGATCAGTAGGGTCCGGTTCAGTAGGGTGAAGATGGGGTCCAGGAGCCCTGCTTTTATAGGGTCCTGGAGGGGTCACATGGTGGGATTCAGCCAATCAGGGCCCACACCTGACAGGTACAGCAGGTAAACTGACATACCTGCCAGGTGGGGCAGTTATTACCTGAAAGTGGTGAGGGGAGCCAATCAAAATTAGGGTGATTAGGGCAGGTCAGGCTGGCCAGGGGCCATCTTTGCTCACTCGATGGGAGGGGCTGGTTTGAGTGAGTGAGATGAGCCCTGGGGTCAACTAGGGGTCAGCCCCTCAGGCTGTCATGAGGGACCCTAGTTGAGAAATATAATTTTAAAAATCCCCAACACAGCACCACATTCATGTATTGACCATCTGATTCTGTTATGCCTTTTCAAATTTCTATGGCTTGTGCATTTTTTCCTGCTCCTTGTATCAATTCTTCTTTAACTCTGCCTGGTTAATACCTACTGATCCTTCAAGTTGTAATTAAATTGTCACTTACTCTTTAAAGCCTCCCCAATCTAAATTAGATACTCTTCTTTGACCTTCTAAAGACTCTGTGTATGCACTCCCCTGAATGCAATTACCATTCTGAATTAAGTTTGGTGATTTACATTTCAGAAATCCCCACCAGCCCAGTGTACCACAGAAAACAGGGAGTATGCCTTTCATCTCTGTACCTGAAATTTCTTACATTTTCCCCTGGAATATGGTATAAACTTTATATGTATTTGTTGTGCAATTTTGTAGGCAAATGACTTAGTTATATTCTAATCCAGGAAGTTCATGCTTTTGTTGTGATGGTGGTTGTGGTTTTAAGGACTAGTTGGAAACCTGCCTTCTCTTTTTACATTTCTTTATTTGTGTATGTGTAACAGAGCATCGATACATTTATTTAACAATAAATTACATAATTGATGTTTGTGTATGTCCAAGCAAAAATTGCACTGCATAAAGTTAAAAAGATAAGGAAGACTTTGCTAAAGATTATTACAATAGTGAAGAGAAGACAAAACTCAGCTCCACTGAACCTAAAGATGAGAGAAATTTTAAGAGCTGAAGTGGGGAGATTAATAGGCCACCTATGTTTGCTAGTCAGCCTTAGTGGAAAGAAAATTAAACTTTCCACTATCTGCATGACAGCAGGTGGTTCTATAATTTGGAGCAAGGTGCACATAGAGGCGAGGCTCCTCTCCTCCCACTGAGAATGGGATATGGGGTACTGATTTCATGATGTTTACATTGCAAAGTCATAGATCTCCAGTCTTTAACAAAGACATTCCTGGATTGTAAACCTAAGAGGCTTTTAAAAATATTTACATTTCAAAAGGGCTGAGAAAAAGTCTAATTTCAGGTATTTGAAGGTTAAAAACCTTAATAAATTTTAAAAAGACATCAAAGCTTAGGATTGATAAGAAGTCTGGCTGGAATTTGATTAAACAAGTTGACCAAAGAGAAATGTTGTTAAAGCATCTTCATCATCTACCAAGATTAAGATTGTATTTACTTTGTTATGGTATAAGAACACAGATTATCAGATTTTGCTTTATTGAGATGGAGCTGCTAGTACACATGACTTATGTACATTTATCAGCTATAAGGATCTATAATGAGTTCTGCTCTTCAGTGGGCGTTACTCTTTCCGGATGTGTGTGAAGGAAGGGGCTTGATGCTCTATTTTCTATAAACTGAACAGAGCAGGTAGTTTGATTTACAATTCTCAAAATTATATATGTACTCTATAGAATTGTTCACAATGTTTCTAAAATCAAATTGGCATGCAATTAATCAAGACTGAAGACAGCCCTTTTAATGCCTGTGAATTGTGGCAAACTATTGAAGTTCATTCACTTTCTCTTTTTATTGATAGATGTTGGTGGAGTACAGAGTAATATGCCATTTGCCATTACCATTGTGCAACTATTACATTGCTTTTGGTTACCGTTCCATCAACTTACAAAATTTATAGAATCCTTTGATATGTGGAAAAACTCATTCAAATATAGGTTATATTCCCCTATTTTTCCCATGTACTTGTGAATTTGCATTGTTTACATTGAGATTATCCTCTCCCCCTTTATCCTTTTACATTATCTCCCCTCCCCTCCCAGTTTTCCTCAAACTTCACTTCCCCTTGCTAGTCCCCTCCTTCCTTCTTCCTGTTCCATTTATATTTTCCCTTCTTGGGTAAGTTTGATTGTTTATTTTATATATCTATATATCTATATAGTTTTTTAAGTATTAGCTCCCACATGAGTGAGAACATGTAGTATTTTTCCTTTTGAGCTTGTGTTCATTTGCTTAACATGATAGTTTCCACTTTCATAAAGTTTGCTGCAGATGACATCATTTCATTCTTTTTCTTTAGTGAGTAGTATTCCATTATGAATATATACCATAATTTTTTCCATTCTTCTGTTGGTAGACATCTTGGTTTGTTCCATATTCTTGTGATTGTGAGAAGTACTGCCGTAAAGAGGGAGATGTAGGTGTCCCGGTGGTATGATGACTTGTCTCCCTTTGGGTATATTCCCAGGAGTGGTATAACTGGTTTGTATGGCAGTTCTATTCATAGTTTTCTGCAATACCTCCCCATTGATTTCCAAAGTGCTTGTACTAATTTAAGTCTCACCAGCATTGTAAAAGAGTTCCTTTTCCTTTACATCTTTGCCAGCATCTGTTATTATTTGTTTTGCTGATCTTGGCCATTCTTACTGGAGTTATATGGAATCTCAGTGTTGTTTTGATTTGCATTTCCCTAATGGCTACGGATATTAAACATTTTTTTCATGTGTTTCTTAGCCCTATAAACTTTTTCATTTGAGAAATGTCCGTTTTCTTATCCCACTTGTGTATTGGATTATTTGTTGTCTTGGCATTTGTGTTCCTAAGTTCTTTATATATTGTAGAAATTAGTCATTTGTCAAATGTGTAGGATGCAAAGATTTTCTCCCATTCAGTGGGTTTTCCTTAATGCTGTTGATTATTTCCTTTGCTATGTAGAAGCTTTGTAATTTTATGTAATCTCATTGGTCATTTCTTGGTACCATTTCCTGGGCAACTGGAGGCTTGTTAAGTAAATACTTTCCTATGCCTATGTGTGGACTGTGTTTTCTGTCTTCTCTACCAGTAGTTGTAAGGCTTCTGGCTTTATGTTGAGATCTCTAATCCAGTTCAAATTGACTCTTGTGCAAATTGAGAGATATGGTACTATTTTTAATTTTCTACAAATGGATATCCAATTTTCCCAGCACCATTTGTTGAACAGGTTGTTTTTTATCCATTGGAAGTCCTTAGCCACTTTGTCAAAAGTCAGGTGGCTATAGCTGTGTGTGTGTATCTCTGGGTCTTCGATTCTATTCCATTGATCTTCAAGCCTATTTTTGTGCCAGTACCAAGCCTGTTTTTCGTACTATAGCTCTATAGGATAGTTTAAAGTCAGGTATTGTGATCCCACCTGCGCTGTTTTTACAGCTTAAGATTGTTTTGGCTATATGTAGTCTTTTGTGTTTCCATATGAATTTTTGGATTATTTTTTCTATTTCTGCAAAGTCTGCCATTGAAAGTTTAATGGAGATTGCATTAAATCTGTAAATTACATTTGGTAATATAGCCCTTTTTACAATATTGATTCTCCCAATCCATGAAACAAGGAAGGTCGTTCCATCTTCTAGTAACCTCTGCAATTTCTTTCTTTAATGTTTTAAAGTTTTCCTCATAGAACTCTTCAGGGTCTTTGGCTAGATTGATTTCTAAGTATTTAATTTTTTGGTGGGCTATTGTGAAAGGGATTATTGCTTTAATTTCCTTCTCTTCCTGTGAATTTTGAGTGTTAATTTTGTACCCTGCTAGTTTGCTAAAGGAGGTAATTAGCTCTAAGAGTTTTCTAGATGAATTTTAGGGGTCAGAAAAGAGAAAATCACTGTATTCAAAATTTTTCTCTCTTCTTGTAACAAGATGTTTGGTAAGAATTTTGTTCAAATAAGATTTCAGGTTCCAGTCTTTCCAAATGTTCAACAAGTGGAATCTCTAGTCTCTTCATTGTTACAGAGTTTGTTTAACAGAGTAGTTTGGGGGAATGCTATATAGTTGTGTGTGTGTGTGTGTGTGTGTGTGTGTGTGTGTGTGTTACTTGGAGGTTGAACCCAGGGCCTCACGTATACTTTGTAAGTACTCTACCACTGGGCTGTACCAACAGCCCGTTTTTAATTTTTTTATTTTGAGTCACAGTCTTGCTAAGTTACACAGGCTTTTCTGGCCTTGAACTCATGGTTCTCTTGCCTCAGCC
Source organism: Pedetes capensis (assembly GCA_007922755.1). Lineage (NCBI taxonomy): Eukaryota > Metazoa > Chordata > Mammalia > Rodentia > Pedetidae > Pedetes > Pedetes capensis. The sequence goes on from VMDO01018198.1 coordinate 33,548, forward strand.
TCCCTAGGAACTGAGATCACAGGTGTGAGCCATCATACCTGGCTTTGTACATTTGTTTTTACATAAAATTTGTGGCATATGAGACAGACTTGTTTGGTGCTGCAGTCCCCTATCTCTCATTCTCATATTTCTCTGTTGGAGACTGGGCACTTATTTTAAAAATATTTTCATCTCATTTACAAACCCATGCTGCATCAGCATTTTGACACCTGAGGACCAGATTGTGCTGCTGTTGGGAGGTCATGGCCGTGACACCCAGGCTGTCAGACATGCCTAGAGAGTGTGAGTGACAGCTTCAGATTAGATCCTCAGCATTTTGATAAACTTTTTCTGACTTTGTCTGTGCAGAGGGTCTAAAAGAAAACCTAGAAATGCCTAGGATACCAAGGAATGAAAGGCTGGGAAAGAAGGACATGAAAAACCATTTGTACTTCTTTGGTTAGATTTGTATGCCTTTCCACAATTCCTCTCCCCAGTAATAAGATGAGGATACATTAAAAAAAAAAAAGCCATAACATTGTGTTGAAGGTGGAGATCTAAATGCCTGCTGGAAATATCAACTATAGCCTTGCTACTCAAAGTGTGGTCCTTGGCTCAGTAGCACCGATGTCACCTCAGAGTTTGTTAGAACTGTTGTCTTGGACATCATCCCAGACCTACTAAATCAGAACTCTAGGACATTCCTCTCTGCATTAAAGTTTGAGAAGCACTGCATGAGGGAAGAAACTTCTGTGTTATGAGTAAAATACATATGAGCCGTTAAAAATATCAACAAAACAACTGTGCAAATTAAGTAACAGAAAAGCAGGTATATTGGTGTTTAAACAAATAAGAAGTGAAAATAAATGCAGACCTCTCAAGTGAGGACAAAGTAGAAGCTATTTATTGAGAACTTTCTATAGCAAGGGTGTCAGATACTGTCATTGTATTTGGCAGAGACTCAAGGGTAACTTTAGGAATAAGAAAGTTCTATGGTGAAAAAATAAGGTTCACATATGCTCTGATTGCAGAATGTTGGAATAGGGAGTGAGAACATGGAATTATGGGAAGGGTGAGTGAATGTGGGTCAATTTATGTAATTGACTGGGTGAGAAAAATTGGCTCTCTCTGGTTCATCCTGAGTTAGAAGGAGAGGGGCAAAAATAATGAAGTTGTTTATCACATTTTTTTTTTTGGTGTGAACCCAGCACCTTGCCCTTGCATGCTCTGAAAGTGCTGGACCACTGAGCTGCACCCTCAGCCCATTTTTTTTTTTTTTTGCTTTTTTGAGGCAGGGTCTCGCTAAGTTACACAGACTGTGTCTGGTCTCGAACTTGAGATCCTCCTGCCTCCACCTCCCCAGCTGCTGGGATTACAGGTGTGCACCATAGCACCAGGCATCTATCACCTTTTTTCAAAGTCCTGACCATTTTCAGCCTATTGCTGCAGATTGTGGTTTGGCTTTCTGGCTTTCATATGTGGACCAGGGTCTTATTGTCATATACTATTTGGCCATTGTCTGTATCTTGAGTCTCTCAGGGCTAATATTGCTCACACAATAAGAAGTGTGCACATGGAGACATGCTCTAGCCATAGAAGGAAAGTCATCAATAAACATGGTTTTTCCAATTCCCCTGGTCTAGCATTCATAAGAATGCCTTTGGATTTCATGGGAATAAAAAAAAGCGTGCTGCAACTCCAGGCATCACAATTGAATTCTAGCTGTAAAATTCAGCAAAAGATTAAGTAAACAGCCCCGATGCCTTCTCTTTATCTGTATTTTGATTTGGGGAGGAAAATTCTCCTAGGAATTTCTCATCCTTCTCATTGGCCAGAACTTGGTCACCTGGTCATTTCTGGCTGCTGAAAAGCTTATAATTACAAAATCCTGCACTCAAGGCTGTAGTCTGGGTGTTGTGAGGAGAAAATAGGAATTGGGTATTAGAGCCAATCTAAAGTATTTCCACATCTGTATATGGAGACCTTTTTTTTCTGTACTGGGGAGCTGAACCCTAGGCCAATATGCATTTCACCCTAACATCAAGAAAACAAACATCAAAAATCTTTACAGCTGGATCAGTAAGCAACTTCATGATAAATGGAGAAAAGATTGAGATTGTCCAAGATTTTGCTCTACTTGGTTCTACAATCAATACCTATGTAAACAGCAGACAAGAAATCAAAAGATACATTGGATTGGGAAATGCTGTTGCAAAAGACCTCTTTAAAGTGCTGAAAAGTAAAGATGTCACATTGAAGGTGAAGATGTGCCTGACTCATGCCATGCTATTTTCAGTTGGATCATATAGTTGTGAAAGCTGGATGTTGAATAAGAGAGACAGGAGAAGAATTGATGCTTTTGAATTATGGTGCTGGAGACAAATATTGGATATACCACGGACTGCCAAAAGAACCAACAGATGTGTCCTAGAAGAAGTGCAACCAGAGTGCTCCTTGGAAGCAAGGATGGCTAGAGTGTGTCTTATGTATTTTGGACATGTAGTCAGGAGGGACCTATCCCTGAGAAGGTCCTCATGTTTGAGCGTGTGGTGGGTCAACAAAGAAAATGGACACCCTCAACTAGATGGATTGAGAGAGTTCTGCAACAATGGGCTGAAACATAAAAAAGATCGTGTGCCTGGCAGAGTTGGGGAGTGTTTCATTCTGTTGTACACAGGTTTGCTATGAATCGGACCCAACTCAAGGACCCCTAACAACTACCACTGAGATGCACCCCAGCTCCTTTTAAAATTTTCTTTTTTAAATCTTGAGACAGGGTCTAAGTTACACAAGCAACTTCTGCCCTCGAACTCGTTAAACCTTTTTTCTTTGCCTCCTGAGTCACTGGAATTACAGGCATATGCCACTGAGCTCAACATTATATGGAGATTTTTAAAGAAATATATGCCTTAACCAAATATGCAAAAGTCCAGAAAATAATTTTCAATTATAAAATGAAATATGCCTGTTATGGTACAGGCTTATTCAATTCAATACCTAAAATTAACACTCATAGAATTGGCAACTTTTTGTCCACATATAAATTTTCAGTGTCTGACTTGTGCCACAGCACATATCAATTTTATTTGTACATATGCCTCATATTTAGACATTCATATACTTAATCCATAGTCCCATAATGACTCCATAATGCATGGGCTATACACTTTATAGGTAAGGAACTATAAGGAACGATACACTTTACAGATAGGAAACAGGATAGTTAAGCAATTTGTTCAAGGTCACAGCTAGGAGGTAGCTGAGTCAGGATTTAAACCTGGCTGTTTCCATTCCAGAGACATCTCATAACCACTCTGCTATGATTCCTGTCATTAAGTGCACAGTTACATAAATGAGGAATTCAATTTAATGGAAATAAGTGCTGTGACATAAAATTGCAGAATCATAAGGGTATATAAAAGGGGTATGCAGCCTAATGTGTGGTAAATTGAGGAAATCTTCTCTTAGAAGCTCTATTTAGCTAATGGCTGAAGAGTGAGTTGTAACAGGATAGGTGAAGAATTGGAGGAAGAATTCAGAAAGAAGGAAAATCCCAAGTGAAAGTCATCAGAATGAATGTGATGGACATGAAAAATATGTGTATGGTCTGGCCATGGGTTGTAGAAGAGGCTGCACAGAGTGAACTGTATGATTTCAGGAAGCACCATTTTCTTGCACTAGAATGTGAGACATGGTGGTCCAGAATTGAGTACAAGGCATGGTATAGGCCAGGGTCTTGCAGATTTTGGATTTAAGGCTCATTACACACAGAAATCTGTGAAGCTGAGTAGTGATGTGTTTGTGCTTTGCTTTAAAAATATTCAGCTAGCAAATGCATGGAGAATAATTTTGAGCTGGGAAAGGATTTTTTTAATGGATGTATTAGGAGCCTATTGCAGAGGTCCAGGTGAAATATAATTTGACATAGAGAAGTTCTATGGAGATAAGTGAGGTAGAGAGAATTGCGGGGTTTGGCTCAGTTGGTAGAGTGCTATTCTGCACTCTCTGAAGGCTTGTTTCAATTCCTAGCACCTCAAAAACAGAAGGAGGTGACAATCCACTCCCAAAGCAATCCCGAAACAATCAACCATTGAAAACTCTATGAGGGTTACTATGAGTCAGACCCAATTAGACAGCACCTAACAAAAACAATTGTGAAAAAAGTATCACTTTGACTTTCTTTCAGCTACTGTTTCATTTCTTTCTCTCCTTGCCTGATAATACTCCTTAAAAGCACTATTTATATATCCTGTCTCTACTTCCTTTCTTCCCATCGTCTCAAGAGCTCCCTCTAATTATGCTCTTGTCTCTACAATTCAACTTCAAATAGCACTTGTTAAGGTCATTACCACTTTTAATCTTTCCAAGTTCAATGCTTACTTTTTAGTCCTCAACATATTGGATCTCTTAGGAGCATTTGGCTCAGCTGATCTTTCCCTTCCCTTCCCTTCCCTCCCTCCCTCCCTTCTTTCCTTCCTTCTCTCTCTCTCTTTCTTTCTGCCTCTCTTTCTTTCTTTCTCTTTCTTTTACTTTCTTTTGTCTGCTATTTCCTTGTATTATTTTGGATGTAAGTTTTTCCACTGTGGTAACACCTCAACATAATAGTGACTCAAAATTTAATTTTTTTGTTACACTCAAATTCAGGCTGGTATAGTGCTTGCAAAATCCACTGTGTAGAAGCCTTCTATCTTGTTGCTTCCTAGATTTTTTTCTCTTGATTTATCTGCTGATCCAATATGTTGGTGTTGTTAGGTGCCATTGAGTTGAGTCCCCCTCATAACAACTCTGGTAGGGTTTTTGATGGCTGATTGTTTCAGGGTTGTTTTTGGGAGTGGGCTGCCAGGTCTCCCATTTTTGCAGTGCTGGGGATTGAACCCAGGGCCTTGGAGAGTGCAGAGCAGCACTCTACCAACTGAGCTAAACCCCAGCCCCCTGAACAAATACAGTAACCTTCAAACCCACATTTTAGCCAAAGAGAAACCCTTTCCCTTAAGAACATAATATAAAATATCCATAGATTCTTTCTACTCATTTGATAAGTCAAAATCTAAAGATGTGGCTATACTCTGTAAATTTCCTAGGGATGATATAGTCACCAAAACCTGGGCAGCTTAAAATAATAAACGTTTACTCTCTGATAGTCTGAAAACTAAAAGTCCCAAGTTGAGATGTCACCAGGCCATACTCTCACTGAAGGCTCTAGGGAAGAATGCTTCCTTGCTTTTTCCACTTTCTAGTGGGTCCAGGCATTCATTAGCTTATGATAAGAAGTCCATCTTTATATGGTCTTCTTTTCTGTACACATCTCTGTGTTTTTCTGCGTTTTCTCCTCCTCTTTTATAAGGACACCTGTGATTAGGCTTAGGCCCCACCCCTCAAGCTTTCAGTGACTTCACCTTGAGATTCCTAATTATATATGCAAAGAAGCGATTTCTAATATCAGGTCACATTCTGTAGTTTCGAGTAGACATAAATTTGTGAATATGTGGAAGGGAACTCTTCACCCTACTACAAATCCTTGTCAGGAGAGCTGAGAAATAGAGTATTTATTCTGGGCATCTGTGGACTTTGTGAAAATTGAGGGTTCTATTTATGCCAGAAAGAAGGCTAAATTGATTTGGAGGGAATAAATTATTACCCTTATTAGACTAGCTTGGTTTAATTTTTGCCTCCCTGGCTGCTCCTTTTCAGACTTCTCTATTGTTTTTCTTTTATTTCCTTTTCTCTTCTCTTCTCTTTCCTTTCCTTTTCTTTTCTCCTTTCTTTCCCTTTCTCCCTTCCTTCCTTTCTTTTTTTTTTTTTTAAATTCCAAATGTTGGAAGTCTTCAAATCTCAGTTCTTTAATTTTTCTTCTCTTCTGGTCACATGAGTATAGTTCAATTAATTATTGGTGGTGGTTGGTGGTTAGGTGCCATCAAGTTGTGTCCTACCCATGTTGTTGTTGTTAGGTGCTGTCGAGTCGGTATCCGACTCATAGCAACCCTCATAGGGTTTTCAATGGCTGTTTCGGGATTGCATTGGAAGTGGATTGCCAGGCCCTTCTCCCATTTTTGCGGTGCTAGGAATTGAACTTGGGGCCTCAGAGACTACAGCGCAGCGCTCTACCCACTGAGCTAAATCCCAGCCCATCCTACCCATAGTGACCCTTATAGGGTTTTCTGTGGCTGATTGTTTCAGGATTGCCTCAGGAATGGATTGCCATGTCCTGTTGTTTTTGCAGTGCTGCAAATTGAACTCAGGACCCCAGAGACTGCAGAGTGGTGCTCTACCAACTGAGTTAAATCCCAGTCCTCAATTTATTATTGGATGGTTATATATATATATACAAATCATAACATTTACATGGTACAAAAGAGTATATATTATAAGGTTTTCTGCAGTCATTTTTCCTAGCCATACCATTCTCATCTCAGGAGCTGACTTGTTTTAGTTATTTTTATACATAGTCATGCATATAGAAGTAAATATATGCCAGTGCATGTGGGTGATATGTGTGAGTACATGCACACACTTGTATTCATGGACATTTTTATTTTTAACATCAAATCTGGCATATTATGCACAGTGTTCAGTATGTTGCTTTTTCACTTAAAACACATCTAAAATTATTTCACATTATCATGCCTTATTCTTTTCCATCATTGCATCAAATTCCATTTCATATACCTGCCAAAATTCAAATTTATTTAATCAACTTTGACCTATGAGCATTTAGATTGTTTCCAATTATCCTTATTGAAAGTGTAATTGAAATACATAATATTATTTGTTTCAAGAATAACTTTTAACTTACATAATAAAAGCTATAAGCTAAATTCTTAGAAGGAGATTAATGGGTCACAGGTCTGTGGATTTTTCATTTTGATGATTACCAAATGGCTTTCCATAAACATTGTACCAGTTCAGACTTCCAGGAGCACTATACAGGAACAGCTGTGTCTTCATATCACTTCAGTTATTTTTATCATTATCAAATGTTTGCTGGGCTGGGATTTAGCTCAGTGGGTAGAGCGCTGCGCTGCAGTGTCTGAGGTCCCGAGTTCAATTCCCAGCACTGCAAAAATGGGAGAAGGGCCTGGCAATCCACTCCCCAGGCAATCCCGAAGCACTCAACCATTGAAAATCCTATGAGGGTCGCTATGAGTCAGATACCAACTTGACAGCACCTAACAACAAATGTTTGCTTAATTTTGGTAAAAGTTATGCATTGATATGACCTTCATATTTGATAATTGGGTAGGTGAGATGAGTGCTATTCAGTATGTTTGTTGTTAGGTGCCATCGAGTCAGTATCTGACTCATAGTGACCCTCATGGGGTTTTCAATGGCCAATTGTTTCGGGATTGCCTTGGGAGTGGATTGCCAGGTCCTTCTCCCATTTTTGCGGTGCTGGGAATCGAACTCGGGACCTCAGAGACTGCAGCACAGTGCTCTACCAACTGAGCTAAATCCCAGCCCCAGTATGTTTGAGTGATTTATATTTTTCTATAATAAGAGACCCTTGTTTTTCTTATTATTGGAGTTTTGGTTTTTTTTTCCTTACAGATTTATAAGAGATTTTTCCTTTAAAGAAATTAGTCATTATCTATGTGTAATAAATATTTCTTTGCAGTTTTAAATATTGACTTTACCATAATTTGTTATGTATCTATTTTTAAATTTTAAGTCATTTATCTCTTTTATAGCTTCTGAGTTTTGTGGTGTTATTAAAGAACTATATTGCTATGTCACCTACTCTTATTCCAAAAGTTGGTGATTAAAAGAGAAGAGTTAAACATTTTTTTAAATTTGTCAGTAAGGATCTTGACAGCATAGCAAATAGACTCAGCTGATGGAAGTAAGTAAGGAAGGAAAGAAAAACGGAATGGAAGGAGGGAGGAAAAATGGAAGGAAGGAACAGAGAGAAAAAGAAAGATGTTGTTAGTTCACAGTTGTCATCTATGAAATTTTCTTCTCAAAATATGTAATCTGATTTTAATCATGGACTGTAGTTATAGCAAACAATTTATAGAAAAAAGTATAGAAGAGCAAGGTTAATTAAACCATGAGGAAATAAACAGATAAGCCAGAAAACAATCAAAGATATTCTAGAAGAGAACTTGATCTGATGGAAAAAAAATCAGCATCATTAAAAGGTATGAATTGCTTCAGGTTAAAAGATGATTTAAGCCAGGTGCTATGCCACATATCTGTAATCTCAGAGACTTGGGAGACCGGGGCAGAAGGCTTGCAGATTTGATCCCAGAGGCAGCCTGCAAGACCCTGTCTCACAATAAAAAATTTAGCAAGACTCTGCTCACAATAAAAATAAAAAGGGTTGGGGTGTGACTCAGGAGAAGGGCTGCTTGCTTAGCTTGCTTGAGTCCCTGGTTTCAACCCTCAGCACAGAAAAAAACAAACAAGATGATTTAAGAGATATAACAACTAAAGGCAATAAGTAATCCTATATTATTGTTCTGAATGTTAAAAACTCTTTAAACATTAATAGTTTGCTGATAAAATCACAGGTAAGCAAATTCAATACTCTGTTATGCTCAAATTATTCCCTAACATATGAATTTTAGTAATACACATTTTCATAACAAGCATTTTAACAGAGCTGAGTACATCCATGAATTCTCCATAGTGCTCTGACATAGAGTTTGCTGAGATTGCCGGAGCATTGGACAGAGTTGTAGGGAGGAGAGATAAAATGTTAAAGGAGTGAAGAGATGTTAATAGAAAGAGAAGGTTTATAGGAGACCAAGTTCCCCATGGAATACTATATCAGCAGAAATAAGATACTTGCACATACATGATAGAAAACCTTGACTATCTTTGGTAAATGAAAGTATTCAACTGGCAAAATGCAGTCAGAGAAAGGTGACTTTCCTGAGACAGTGCACATGGGGTTGGTGACATATTTACCTGATCCAGGCTGAGGCTTAGCTGGATCAGAGATTGACAAAGACCACTCATCAAATGCGGTTGTTTTGACACTTACATGTTAACTAGTATATGTTTGAACTGCCATTTCTGAACTAAATCTTTGGCTTTGAAATATAGAAACAAGTCTTTCATAAAGCCTCCAAATTACTTCACCCTATGGATTACAAACAATTCATGGGCTTTGCATATAGATTTGAGATACTCAACCAACAGGACTGACAGTGGCCTCTTGTAAAATAAAACCCTTCACTCAAAGACATATTTCTTTCTTTTTTTTTCTTTTTCTTTTTCTTTTTCTTTTTTTTTTTTTTTTTTTTTTTTTTTTTT